>CABFOW010003680.1:5349-32817 GCA_902141385.1 Timema californicum | reverse complement strand
GATGGGATTCTATCCCCAAACTCCCTACCGTCGGTCAACAGGTCTAGACTAATTTGACGTTTAGTCCGCATGGCCATCAGATGCGGGTAGCTGTTCATTCACCACTATGAAATGCGAGACTCCAATTTCAACTATGACAAATTTATCGGAAGTGCCAAAAATCAAACCCGGGATCTATAACTTCGTAAGAAGAACGGGTTCTGGCTGTTCTGGTTCGCAATCCCCTCCCTCGTTCCAGGCTCCATGTGGTTAAGTATTTATGAACAGCCCCTATGAATGGAGGAATATGCAGGTATTCATCATGGGTGTCGCCATTACTCCCATTTAGTTGTGGGTGGAAAACCGAACCATGACAATCTGTCATTCCCAGCCGTGCATACAAACACATTTCGCGACTCATAGATCACCAAATCGAGAACAGATGAGGATGATGATTCATTTGTTTTAGTTACAAGAATTTTTTTTATAACAGGTGATACAGTTTTTATTTTTATAAATGTTACACCGGTGGCTACATGGTCTATTTGTGTTATTAACAACTGTAGGGGTGTGTGGGATTACCACGGGAAAAAATATTTCCCGTTCCCGACCCTATTGTCGGGAAACATGCTGTAATCCCGAAAATTTCGGGAACAATTCGGGATTTATTTTTTTCTTATTTAATTTACTTTTAAACTTGATTTTCATGTTTTCTTTATTATATGAATAAAAATATGTATGTCAACCTATTATACATGTAGATTTAGATTTAATGTGTGTTTCCTCTATTAGGGCCTATGTATTCGTTTAACAAATTAAATATTGTAAGTGTTTTAAGGTACATAATATTAGCAAATTTAGAAATAATTAGTTTTACATTTTTAATTCTCGTTCTCGTCTCGAACCAAAAAAGTCGATGTCGCACACCCCTACAAACAAGATGTGTTTTCATGGTCCACATCTTACAACCCGTTCGGGCTACAGTATTAAATTATATGAATGGGACAGGGACGAGGAAGATGAAACTACGAGAAATTAAATCCGTATTTTCATGGCGTGGCAGTGAGAGACCATTTATGAAAAATAGACTCAGTACACCAGGGCGGGATTCGAACCTAAATCTGCTAACAAACTAAAAAACCAGACCCACTTTAATAGGTGAATGGTCTAAGGCAGTGATATGCATATCTTAGGGGGTGTGGAGAATTTAATATGTACATAAAGTATATTAATTTTTTATATAAATCTTATACAGTACAGTAATTTGTATGAAATTTATTTTATTTATTTTTGATATAAATTATCAAATATATTATAAAGCTTGCATTATGTACCAACAACTTTTGGGCTACAAAGTTGAAGAGAAATATCTGAGGGCACACGGACAAAATAGGTTTAACACCATTGGTCTTGTCACTCTCCCAGTAGACTGGACTGCAGATGACGGGGAGATCAGGGTTCTAATACCGGTCGAGTGAAATATTCAACATTCTTCATCCCTAACATATTAGTAAAGTTAGCATATGTGAGTATAGCCCAGGGGTACCCAAAATGTGTGTCAAGGTCCGGGATGTCGAGGCTACAAGGAAAAACCAAAACTTATGATGAAATGCAACATGCACATTTTCAACACGTCTACTCGAACATATTTAAAAAAATCGAATAAATCATACAAGAAAAAATATGTCTACTCTAATTCCTTCTTACTCAGTTCTGTAACATTGTTCTAATTTTAGATTTTTAGATTTAAAAGAATACAAACTAGTAATGTAAACTACAATATTTTTTTTTAATGCCACCAAATCGAATTTGGGCAGTTTTTGTAATATTGGGTACACAGGCGTCACACTGAAAATCTAACATGTGAAGGGTGGCACGACCTTAAAAGGTCTGGGAACCCCTGCAATAACCAGTACCGATAGTTAGATGTGGTGCCAAAATAAAAATGTCTAAAGGTAAATGAATTAAAAATAAATGGTATGACACAATCCACAAAAAAACTTTCATGTTCTGTATTATGACTTGAAAGAAAATTTTCAAAAATAGGTTTTACGTACACTACCCTTTAGTAGATTTTCCTGATAAAAACAAACAAATCATCTTGTTAATTAATCACAATTAACACTGTCTATATACATTTTAAAGCAAAGTGCTCAAATATTTTTAGTAAAGTTCAAGTTTTTAAAAATATGTCATTTGTAAACTAAGTACCATAAAATTATTTTTAGCTTGTAAAAATAAAAAAAACTAGTTATTAGGTATTTATAATGAAAAACTCTTCCCAGAAACAAATTTTGAACTCAATCTTTAAGGTCAATTTAGAAAAAAGTTCAATTTTTTTTAAATTTGTTGTGAGTAAACTACACTTAATAATTTATTTTAGAAATTAAAAATATAGCCAATATTATTATTGATCATGTTAAATAGTCCCCAATACTAATTTTGAGTCAAATCATTAGAGCTATTTATAAAAAAAATATTTCAAAACATTTTGAATTTTTGAAAATCAATCACCAGTAGACTATTTAACCATTTTTTACACAAAAGCCAAGCATAGGCTACAGTGTTATTTGGGAGGTTAACACTCCCTTAATATGAATTTTAAATACAATAATTAAAGTCATTATCGAAAAATTAGGAATTAAAAAATCGCCCATCAGTACACAACATTAATTTGAGGGCTAGGGTCAAAATCAAAAAATGCCCCAAGGTATTGCCCTATATAACATCTAGATATCAAGTTTGAACAAGATCCATCAAACCGCTTTAGATCTGTGGCCAGGGACTAACAGACTTGGAGACAGGCAAAATTGTGGAATCAATTTTTTTTTTGTTTGAACAAATGTAAAACGTAAATATTCATCATAATCAGGAGGTTAAAAATTTTCAAGATTACAATACTTTCTCTTGATATGATAAAGTAAAATAAAAATGTAAAAATAGAGAACTGAATTTCACAGAAAGCCCCTCAAAAAGTATTGCATTCAGGACCACCAAGATGGTGGGTCATAAATGGCAATTTGCCAAAGGCTTTCGTGAATCTGGGACCCTGTTACCCTAAACATATCTTCTTCCCACAACCACAAAACATGGCCATTTGAGATGTATTTTTTTAATGATATTTTGATCAAGGTCATACAAAAGGTGGTTGGCTAGCTGTCTACAGATAATAATATTGTAGCATTATATTATAAGGAAACTTTTATCTATTTTTAATTTAATATAGTTTAAACAAAACTAAATAAGTGATGTAACAAATAGATAAGCTATTATAGATAATTATGGTTATAGTCCACATCTAAATATCATATTATTTAAATTGAAAAATGACACCTGGACACTGTATTTGAGCCTGGAAATTTTGGCTTAGTATGCCAATGATCTTATCACTGAGATATCCAAGAACACTAAGTCAAAGGTTCTGGGTTTAGTTCCTGTGTCCAAGTGTCAATTGTAATTTTAAAGTATTAAACTAAATAAAGTATGTAATTTATTGAGATCATATGATGTATATGGCGCCCCCAAGATCCCATTGCACCAGGTCCCCTGAATACTCCAAGCAGTCCTGATCTCATTTATAAATATAAGGTGGACTATCTACTTTTAAAAACATGGACCATTTGTGATGTGTTGAATGTTAGATAAAATAATGAGTAAAGGAGTCTATTATCTTACAGGGAGCAACTATGTACACAGACTATATTTGGATTAACTGTTTAGAAAACCTAGTAATAGTTATATATATCTCTTACATGCTTACAGACTCATTGTATAAACAATAATTGTTTACATAGTAAACATGTGTGTGTGTGTTGTATATATTAGAGACAATCAGGGCTGTGGAGTCAGTACGCCAATTCCAACTCCTTTGTAAATGGTTAATGTATATTAATTAGTAACAGCAGATTGACTGCAGTGGAATGGAAGCTTCTTTGACATTGAGAATGTATTTTTAAATAAATGTGTCAATACAAACTACAAATAATGGTAATAAATTTTTTTTTAAAAAGTATAAAATAAACATGATGTAGGGCTAGTTACCATATATTGTTATGGTATTAGAAATTTTTATTTTGAAGCTGGGATGCTTGGTGTGTTCCTAGAAGAAACTTGAGTTTTACTATACAACCAGCTGCTCAGCATACTTACACTAATGAGGTAGAGATGAGAAAGGTCACCTTTTAGAGTAAATTGACCCACATTGAAGAGAAGGTTGAGAACCTTAAGATAAGACTACCCTCAGTACACTCAGATGGAAATGGAACCCTGATTTACCCCATCACCAACAAACCAATCTATTGCAAAGGTGGGTGACCTGGCGGTCTAGGGGTAAGGTGTCAGACTTCTATGCTGGCGGCCTGGGTTCAATCCTCGGTTGCGGCAAAGATTTATTTGATTACCAAATCCTTCCTTCACCTCTGACAAGACATCTTGTGAATGTGGGGAATGCCAGGCCTCCATCATGGTTCGGATTCCACGTTAAACTGTAGGTCNACATCTTGTGAATGTGAGGAATGCCAGGCCTCCACCGTGGTTCGGATTCCACGTTAAACTGTAGGTCCTTCATTTCATCTCACACACATTAGCGTAAGTGCGTATAATCCGAACGGGTAGTAAGACGCGGTGCTAATAATAATAATAATAATAATAATAATAATAATAATAATAATAATAATAATATTGCAAAGGTGACACCTTAGAACATGCGGTAATCAATAAGAATAACAAATGTGTTTAAATAAAGGTAGCCTGCCACATATTTACAAATATAATATAAAGATTAATCTTTAATAAATAAAATAATTCCATGAGGCATCAAAAGGAGGTTATTAAATGTTGGTCTAATGTCATATTTTAGCATCGTGTCTTACTCCCCGTTAGGGTTAGTATATGCTTATTTTCATAATGAAGGATACTTAGCCTGAGGCTTAGAAAATTGCTCTTCGAGTTTGAGTGCTATGCTGATAGACAGAGTACAGTGAAAATCAATGAGAGGATCTTAATCAAAACAAGACCTAAAAATCATTTTTATAGAGGGAGGCTATTTGTCAGAAGAAGGAAAAATGTCTTTTAAAAATTCCTCGTCAGAATTATTGTTAGTAATTCTTTATGATTTCCCAATAGGTCTTGTAAATATAATTTTAATCATTTTTGACATTATTTTCTTGAGACCCTCTCATTGCCCTTAGGAACATTCTTGTGACTCTCATTTGAGTCGAGCATGAGCCAGGGTTTGAGAATCACTTCTTTATTGTCTCTAAGAAATATTTTGAAAAAAGAAAAGCTTAGAAAAAATAAATTTGAAACATCATGAACCTTAAATTTTAAAACCAATTCCACCAATTTATTATGTTCTTTTTAATTTGTTAGGTGATATAAAAATTAAATTTATAGTCTTTTGACAGCATTTTTAAGTTTATCCTAGGGTAAACTTTTACCCTTTTAAAGTTTCAAACAAAAAGTAAATTTTCATTTTTTGAAAGTTTAGTAGCTTATTGTACTAGATTTGAAATAATTCTAGAAATATTTTAAGTTATACTAAACCTGAAAATATGTGTATGTTGTAAAGTTTAGGATCAATAACAATAACCATTAGTCAATAATACCAAAATGCTATGAGCATAATCTTTCAGGGATGTCCTTAAAGTTACAGTATGATACTAAAACAAAATGTTTAAAAGTGGCATATCATGTGCTGAAAAAAAGTTTTAGTAGGTCTCATATAGCCTTAAGCCTCGAGATTAAAATTCTAGATAAGAATATGACTAAACTTTCCCCCAGATTGAAAATTACTTTTATAATCTCTTAACATGCTTAGCTTACTGTAGATATAGTTTTTCATTTGAAATATCATACCTAGACATATTTTAAGAAATAAAGTCTGTTCACGGTAGGAATTGTTTTCTGAAAGGCCTTTTTCCTTACAGAAATCTATTATATAGTAGGATATTGGTAGGAAAAAAGACCTTTCAGAGAGTAATTCCTAAGGTGAATGGTATATAATAAAAGCTAATCACTTACCTAACAGACACGATAAAGATGAGTTTTATGTGTAGACTCACAAACTAAATAAATGTTCACACCTAAACTCTCGAGTAGAATAATAAACACATGTATACGAAACAAAATGAACTCTTTTACAACCACAAAATAGTTTTTAAAAAAACAGCTGTCGACAAAACTAAATATTAATAAAGATATAAAGTAAAAACTTGTAAACATATGTATTTCTTGGCAGCGGTTTATAAAAATACAAGCATATTCATCGGCCCTATTATAACACACACACCACACCGACTTAAGTTTTTTTCCCGAATGTAAAAATCAACCTTAAAATGAAAATAAATTTTAATTTTTTAAAATATTTGCAGGAGCTTAGCAAGAGAGCATTCTGTGCACTTTAATATAAACTGCCACATCACACCTGTGTAACATTAAATTGGATATTATTAAATGCTTTGGCTCCTGCCAAGTACCAAGTCCAAGAATTGGCAAACATACACAGTTTGAGGATTAAGTTATCAATTGCCACCCAAACACAATGTCTGCGGGAAGTCTTTTATTTTCTCAGTGTTAGAGAGATTAAATGGTTTTATTAAATAAGCACAACAAAGACGTGATTTTAACCTTAGCAATCATTGACTTAGTATCCTGCTACCCACATTGGTAGTCACGTTGTGTCTGGTTTGCCACTTAAGGAGGTTGGGTTTGAGTCCCTTTGCCAAAGTGTATCATATTAATGATCTAGATATAGTTTTTGATAGAATATTTTTTCAAACTCATATTGAAAAAATTACAAGTACCTAAAGATCTTAAAATGTTGGGTTTGTTAATGAGATGTTGCTCAGATTTTTTAAATTATTTTAGTAAGTGTGGCAATGGACTTTAGAGTTTTTAATGCGATAGAGTAATAAGTTAGTATCCTACCTTATAATGCTCGAATGTAAAAATAATTTTATAATATGGTTCTATAGTAAAGAATGATTTGTATAATATTATGGCTAACAATTAGAATCAGATAAAAAAATATTTTTGGATACCCTGCTTTTTAATAGTATTGCACTCTAAACTCTCTGAAAACAAACTAAGCTTACCGTAAGTCAATTCAAAATGAATTATGTATGTGAGATAAGAAGAATGTAAGCGGTATTGTTCTCATTCAAAATCAAAGTAGGGCCTACCTAATGTAATAGATAGTAAACATAGATCTTTTAGGGAAACTAAATTACCCAGTCCCAACACAAACATGCAAACAACATATATTTGCAAGTGTATGAAATTTCATCAACTATTCATATAGCCCTCTAATTACAAGAGTTTGCAGAAACTTTAATACATCATATTCTTATTTTCCAATTTACCCCGTAAGTAATATCTTTGGTGCAATATCGAAAAAGGCAATAAAATTATTTCAGAGTAGGCTACTGGATCGAATTTATTTTACTTCTATTATATTTCTAAGTTTATTATTCATATGCTTATATTTATTATCATTATTACTATTGCTTCTCCAATAGTGTGCTGAAAAGTGAGAAGTATCCTTCATGATATAACATGGAATTGGTGTTGATTCTAAGCACCATCTACAGACTTCAAGTCCATAAGATGTGCAGTGGTTCATCCGCTCGTATGAGATTGAATCCACACTAACAGATTGAAATGTCTACAAATTCCTTATCCTTAAGTCCTTAGCCCTCTGTATAGATTGACTCAACTTTAACTCTCGAAGGACTAGTCTCTGTCAACTGCTATGTACTACCAATCACAGTAAAGTAAATATGTGTGCATGCATATAAATGAAAGCATCAATGGCAGCTATGGAAACAAATACTAAATGAAACTAGAATATTATGACCGGAGTTATTTCAGAAATATATTTCTGAAAATGTAAAAACCCTAGGAAGCGTAGCATCTCAGAAACTGTTTTATAAGAAATACCAATGTTCTCAGAAAGAGTGACGTCACTTTGACTTCCCATTAATAGCTTATTCTTTATAACATCTGCTTCACGGATCACGTCTAGACATACGTGTACCTTGCTCTAGACAATTTTCTTACAAAGAGATGGACGTAGTCTCCGACTTTATCATTGGTTGGCATGGCCATGTTATTAAGGATATGGACTGTGTTGATGTAATTTATATTTCTAAGGACCATTATGGGCTTAAGGACTAAACAGATGCGGATCTTATGGCCTTTATAGATGGGTCTTTACTGTATATTGTTTGAAATAGTAGCTTAGGCCTATATTATAATCTCAAAACCTTAAAATTCATATCACTTAAAGTACAATAATCTGAGTTAACAAAAGCATCATCAATGTATTTTTATATTATATTATTAATGTTCTTTTTTATTATTATTTAAATATTTTATTCTTCATATTACTTAACTATTTCATTGTTACATAGAAAATATGTATAGCCTATGATTATTTAAAAACAATACTGTGGTAGCTTATAAAGGGAATTTGATCTCATAATAAATACATAAATAAATTGCAAGACCAGCCTTACTTATAGTAGGTATTTAAAAGGTAGGCCTATTACAGTACTCTTTACATAGTCTAGTGGGCATAAAGTCCCCAAATAGATAAAAGTATATAAATAGATTAAATTTCAGGGAATGTTATTGCACAAGCATCTTTATGGCCTATACATAGTAGTCACTAATCACATCTCAAAATGATGCCAATGATTGTTTATAAGTTATATGCAGATAAGACTTTAATACAATAAAAATAGTGGGTAAGAAGCACATAACCTGGCTTTTGGAAAAAGGGGTTCCAGTTATAAAAACATTTCTAAAGTTCATTATTTTTCACAATCCACACATATTAGTATCCTACTTGACATGTCAATAGTATGATGATGATAATAATAATAATAATAATATTAGACAATATTTACAAAACTAGCAATTGTGCCAAATGGGATACTTAATTCTCATTTTCCCATATTGGTTAACACTTCCTTAAATCCATTATACATCAATGATGACCTTCAAAGAACTTAAAAAAAATTGTAGACGTATATTACCCATTTCAACTTGATTTAACCTTTAATTGTTTGAGAAATGGAAGGTTAGGTTCAGTGTTGCCAATTTAGAGACTTTTTCGCTATACCTAGTGAATTTCATGGTCTGACACAACTAATTGTCATTTTTAGTGCCTAGAAACTAATCTGGCGACTGGTAACTTTCCTTAACTTTCTGTTGAGTGCATGTTCATTATTTTAAATTTTAATGCTGTAGAATTTTAATTTTTGACCTATCATAGGCTCTACTGCAAGAACACACAATACATTGCTTCAATCTACAGAAGAGCTATAAGCTATCTGTCACTCACAAATCACAATGACATCGTGCCAGATCTGGGGATAACCTCAGTCCACTGATGTATCATACATTCAGTTCAGATTAATGTATGCATTTTTGGTTTGGCGAAAGATCTGACGACTTTAAGTTTTTCGTTTAGCGACAATCTATCAACTTTCTGCTATTAATCTAAATACAACACTTATATGGTTGTTGGCAACACTGGTGAGGTTGTTGGTGTTGCAGTATAGTAGCCTATATAATTTATAAATATCATATAAACAAATACATAAAAAACTAATTATAATTAGGACTATAAAATGCGTTTTAGTGTTTGTAGTTTTCTTAAGTTGCCCATTCTATATAACACTATGGGCCTAAGGTTTAATTTTAATATGTTGTGTTTAACATTAAGTTATTTGTCTGGTAGAATAAAATAAACCTTTAAGTTGGGAATAATTGTAGGCCTATATGTCAAGTGTTTCAATGGGTTGGTTATGATTAATAATAGCATTTGAAAGTTTTTGTTTTACTTTAGCAAACAATTTTTATAAAAGTCAGGGAATGGTTAACACTAAATAGTTAAACTTATCTTAAAAGGCATAATGTGGACATAACTACTTATTTATCTGTCCCTTGGTATTCATTTCCACAAGTCTGATATCTTCCTTCAATAAAATTATGAATAAACTGTGTAAGTATATCACCTTGACCATCGAGTCTCACAAGCTTAACAGAAGTCCCCAAGATTAAGGGAACCTAAAATCAAACTATATGTACCGTACCTAATATTTTAAATGTAGTATTACTTGTGCCACATTAAATAGCGGGTGTTAGGAAGTAAACAAATTATTTTGGACAGACACGTTTCAAATAAATTATTTTAATAATACCTATTCAAATAAGTCTTAACACGTATAATCAATCACAACTTGCCATGAATTTCGAATGTTAACAAACAGCACTACTCACCTGTCAAATCTTCAAATGGATTTTAATAGGACTACAAGTAAACGACATACATTACTACCAATGGTTAACGTACTCATTTAACACTTTTTACTCTACATAGTGATTTCGGAAGCATAAAACACTAATACACGAGATTAAACATATTTTTTATAATGGCACAACCACAAGTCAATAAACAAATTCAATTGTGTTTGTGTCAAATACTTTCTACTAGAAATGATAGCAGCACAAGTCACACGTAATGCTCAAAGTTTGTGTATTAAAATAGATCGGGTTTTAAAAGATAGATTACGCAGAACAGGGCAAGAGAGGTAGATTATTTTATAGATGTTTAAGAGCAGACCCTATGAAACGGGGGTGCAGGGGGTACATCTTACCCGGACCCGGGGATCTAAAAAGGGCCTGGGAATTTCCTGGGATCTCAGAAAATGTTTGAATATATTTAAGAATACCATTCAAATTTCCACAACTAATACTATTACTAAATTATTAGTGTAGGTATACTGTTTTTGTTTTATTAGTTGCACCCTTTTTTTAGATATAAAAGTAATATATATTTTTTTCTTTATTTTCAGATAGGATTGGTTCATTAAGTTCTTGTTTTAGACAGAATTTATAGAAAATTGAGTGAGGGCCCGTAAAAACTTTGTACCCCCTTACAAAATACCTCTCAGAGGCCTTGTTTAAGAGACTCAATATGAAGAAGACCAAGAAAGAGATGGGAAGAGCAGATAACAGAAAGTGTGCAAGTTGAGAGGACAAAAATGGAAGCAATTAAATAGGAAGAATGGAGGAAATTTACTAAACTGACCCAGTCACAGGCTGGAAAGAGTTAGTGGTGATGATTATTATTATGATGATGATGATGATGATGATGATGATGATGACGATGTTGATGATGACACCAGTGTGTTACCGAGTAAGCAAGTAAGTTCTGTCGCTATTTAACATAAGCCACCATGAGAGTATATATTTATATATATAAAAAAATAGAATTTAATGATCGCCAGACATAGCAAATTTATTATAATGCTAGAAAAAGAAAGCACAATAAAACTAGAAATAGATCGACAATGGATCAGATTTTTACTACTAGCTCGAATATTGGGGGGAAAAAAGTTGGAATACAATATGACAGTTCATCAACTAAGTATAGATTTTAAAAAGGTATATGATTCAGTTTAAAAAAAAAGCAAATTATACGAAATTATATTAAATTTTAGGTTTGGAATGCAAAAAAAAAACTTGCTGAGATAATTGAGGCGTTTTATTAAGATGTGTAGCAGCATACGGGCTGGGTTGACTTTCAAAATACATAATGGGTTTGAAACAAGGAGATGCATTTTCCCTATTACTTTTTCTTAACCAACCTTATATTACGCTAATAAAGTCTTGCAATAGAGTAGGGAAGCGTTAATATTAAGGGGTAAAATTGAGCTATTATAGGATACACAGAAAATTTAGCTCTGTTAGGTGATAGTAAGGAAGCTACAGTAGCTCCCGTGGCTTCTTTGGTGCTGAGTGACAGCTCACAGCTGACGGCTTTGAAACGTTACCAGACCAAATTATGTATCCTCATGCCGAACCATATGATCTGCAAAACATGTGTTTAGCAGCTGTCACTTCTGACCGTCGAAATTTAGGTATAAACCTAAATGTTGACTGTCGGAAGTCAGCTGTGAACTGTCAGTCAGCACCAAAGAAGCCACGAGGCTACTGTATTTCAAAACATGCTAGCAAAATTACTAGCAGCTGTCTAAGGAAATATGTTTAGAAATGAATGCTGAAAAGACAAGGTATATGATCATACAGAAAACTCATATTGAGGTTAAAAATGTAGAGATTACTTCAAATACCATATCATTTGACAGGGTTAATGAATTTAAATATTTAGGATAATTTTTAAATAGTAATGATGATATTAGGGTGGAAATTAGGAAAATAATACAGTCGGGCAGTGCATGTTATTACTCAATCAGTAAATGGTTCACATCTCACCTGATTTAAACCAATGTAAAATTTAGAATAAACAAAACAATAATTTCGGCAGTGGTTCTTTATGGGTGTTAAACGTGGTCTCTTACCTTATATGACGAAAAGAAATATATGTCATTCGATAACAGGGTGCTTAAGAACATATTTGGTCCAAAAGGGATTGAGGTTACTGGGGAGTGGAAGAGGTTACATAATTATGAATTAAATCCCTGAATCCAGCACAAGATATTGTTATAATAGTCAAGTATTGTGGATTACGGTGGGCAGGACATGCAGCGATAATGGGAGATTTTAGAAACGTGTTCAAGGTGATGGAAACCATTGAGAAGACCTATAATAAGATGGAAATATAACGTAAGTGTGGTAATGAATGTTCATGTTCCTAATGCCATAGAGTAAGTAAGTATAAAGCTCAATATTGAAGAGTTTGAGGATTTATTTAACCTAAGCTATTGGTCGTTAGTTTGTTATTATAAAGCGAATTCATGAGGTCGAATCGAAAACCATAATGTGTTGTACGGAAGTTTCCACACCAAATAAGATTTTTTTAAATATTTATTTCTAGATATATAAAGGTTCTTTTTCCATTTTTTTAGACCCGCTTTGAAGAAAGATTAATTTTGATGCTATTTCCAGATGCTATTTAGAAACAAGACTCTAATATTAATCTTATATAGTCACAGTTAAAAATAATGTAATGTATTATTTCTACTTTATAGGAATCTCACATAGCAGTCCTTTACCATCATTTTATGTTGAATTAAACGTCTAAGGTATTTATTTGCATTTTTAATAAACTTTTTGTAATTTTCAAAAATTTATTTCCGTCTAAAACAGTTTTCTTTTTTATATACTATATTGCAACCCAAATAAACACAAATTGTAGTATATAAGTATCCATAGTAAATATGGGTTAGAACATTAATGTTTAAGATCTTAAAACAAAAGCGGTATAAATAATTAAATTTATGTGAGTTCAAAATCACATTTAAATTAATTTGAGTACAGTTCCAGATAATTTCGTTTTTACTCAGCTAGGTACTTGATACTTATATTTTAAATCTAGTAAATTAAATTTACCATTCAATAAAATAAACCTTATTATAATGACTGCTAAGCTAACTCCATAAGAAATAGTCCAAGCAATTGAATGTAAACTTCCTAATACAGCATAATTTTATTATCATTATTAGAAAACCATCCCGCTTCTAGAAAAGTATACATGCCAATTCTTACACAGCATAAAAATATAAGGTTTGAAAATATCCTCTCAGATGGCATTCGTGATGCAGATTGCCCATGCATGCTGTAGATCGACGTAATCGTGTTACAGAGAAAGATACACAAAATCCCAGTAGGTGGCAGGAGGTTACTAATAAAACATTTATCTTTGAAGGAATTTTGGAAGTGAAAGTCTGTGAGTAATCAGAATGTACTTAATTAGTTTTTATCTCTCTAAAAGGTGTAATTACAAATCATTTCTGGAAATTGAGCTACAATGAACACGAATACAAATCATCTTGATCCACTTCGTAAAGATAATTACGATACATGTAAGCTACAGGCACAAGCGATACTAAGCTAAAGTGGTATTTAGGATTGCATTTGGGGCACCAAACCAAACACAAGCAGCTTGGCAAAAATATGATTTAAATGCGACATCTGAATTGATATCTCTTGCTGAACTTAAACTGATGTTTGGGATAGTTTGAGTACAAACTTTGATGGTAAAGGCCCCATGCGTGAAGCTATACTTTTAAAACAGTTAAATTACTTAAAATGAGGGACAATGATAACGTACGTGAACGAACATATTTATAACTTTACCGAAACAATGGACAAACTTGCTGGAATTGAGATAAAAATCAATGAAGACCTTGCAGTTATGAGGCTTGATTCATTTACACCTTCATACGAACACTTTTGGATTACCATTGAATCAAGGGACGAATTACTAAAATCTGATAATTTTAAAAGAAAAATTACAGAAGAAGCGGAAACCAGAGGGAGGGATACAAAAATCTACTATAGAGGGGACGTTTTTATAGAAAAATAAATATCATAATCAGAGGCATAGCCAGTACAATCAACCTAATACTTCAAAATTAAATTTCAATCAAAAGAAATTTCAACAACTTAAGAGTTGTAAATGTCAAACACCAGTTCATAATGCATCAGAGTGTAAAACAAGATTGCTAAAAATATAGTGAATCCACATTTATGGATGAACATAGGTTATTTTCTTCCATAGATTAAATTAAAGAAAATGGTTCACTGTAGTATATGGTCCAAAAACTTAATGTTTCATGATTTAAACGAAAGTTATTGTTTAGGGTCATTAATACTTGCATATGAAAATCCCACTTCTTCAATAACTGGTACTGGTATGATAGAATTGAAAGTTGACACTGAGAATTCAGTTAAGCTACCAAATACTTTCTATGCCCCTGATCTAGCTGTAGATCCACTTTATATGGAAAGGTGAACAACAAATAATTTACTGTTGTTTTTAAGAAAAACTAAATTTTTATTACTGATTAAAAAAGCGAAGTAGTTTTTAAGCCAAATAAATCAAATGCTCTTTATTTATTTGAAGCTCATAATTTGACCCATTTACCCCAAACGTCTAACATGCGTGCTGAAGAGAAAATAAATAATTGGTACTTTAAGTTAAAGCCATTTAAATGAGCATGACCTCAAACTGTCACTTAAAAAATAAAAACTAGCTGGATTATACTTAAATAGCAATGTGTTGAATATTCCTATATTGGCTGGTCTCTCACACAAAATACGACTTGTTGGCACGTAGGTAATCTCTCTCGCTCTGTAATGTCTAAAGGTCACACGTTCTGGATCATTTCACTCTATAGTTTTTGAACCTTATCTCGCTTGTGCTCTTATACACCATTGACACTTGTCTCTCTCGTGTGCGAAAGGATAAATCAAGTTCTTTTACATCATTCATAAACCGTGTGAAGTGATAGTGCGATGATATTAATTTGTATGTTAATTATTTCAAACTTATTCATGTTTATATATTATTTATTCATGATAATGCTACTCAGACACACAATAAGTTTTATAGAGAAGCTCCTATCACCATATAACTAGTATAGTTAGAAAAACGCACATCAAGATACTCTCTATCAGACCTGCTTCCCCCACTCAACAACATCGAAAGGTAAGACTCTGAACAGACTATTTAATTGCACACATCCAAATTATTTCTGTTTTAATCAATAAAACTGGTCCTCCAGAAGTTTCTTACTACATTAAATTAAATTCTCCTGGAGTAATAGACCACCCGCCATCATTGTTTGGAAGTTTGTGAAGTATAAATTCAAGGAAAGTTAAACCAGACCTCCATTTTCTTCTAAAGAAAAACCAAGGATGGATGAACCGCTGGAAATTGCTCATTATTATTTGTGCGGACACATGCTAGCTGAATCACATGCTGGCACGACGTATTTCCATACCTTTATATATGAGCCGCCCTCCCTCCCCCCGGTATTGTCGTGTTTATTTTACAAAACACAAAAATGAAATACTAGAAAATTTCAAAGTGTATAAAAATGAAGCTTAGTCTTAAACTAGAAATAAAATAAAATATTTGCATAGTGATAATGTAATATCGAAATACTAAAGCAGTCAATTTGATCTATTTCTGAAATAATGTGGAATCGAAAAAAGATTATTAAGCACTTATTCGCTAGAATAGAAAGGGACAAGTGAGAAGGAAAACAGTACTTTCATCGAAAAGGAAAGATGTATTTTGATAGATGCAAACCTTCCCATGCAAGTTTGGGCTGGGTCCATAAACACTGTAAACTATATTTGCAATAATGCTCCTTTTAGAGTATTAAATAATGAAACACCTTTTAAAAAGAGAGGTAGGACGTTTTCCTTCTGTGAGGCACTTATATCATTTTGTTAACAAACCTTTTGCTTTAAATAAAAATGCCAGAGGAGAAAAGTTTGAGGCTACAGCATATGAAAGAATGTTTATGGGCTATTCGGAAATCACCATAGAATACAGGATCTGGATGCCGAATATAAATAGTCCAATTCATGAGGGATGTTAGATTACGTAGTAAAATGATATATAGCAAGGGTCCATGAAACACCAACTGTGATATAGCACGTGAAAAATATATATATTATGAGCATAATGTTCAAATAACTTATACAAATGAGGCTGCTACTCAATGTTAAGAACTTGATTCTAACCTTGAAAGTTCATCAGTTGACGAAAAGGAATCTTCATCAGAAGAAAATGAATCGCCAATAGAAGAAACTATTCCAGCTACAAGTTAGCAAACCTGAAAACCTCCAGTGTGGACCTACGATTATATCATGTCATATGCTATGATCGATGACTGTAGAATTCAAAAACCCCTTCAAGGCTAAATTACAGATAAATGGAATGATACAAAAAAAATACTAAATTAGAGCTCACTTAAATAATGAGACATGGTTTTTAGAGAACAAAAGTGAAGTTATCGATTTAATTAGTTCAAAGATAGCTCTTAAGTAGAAATTTAAATATAAGGGTGAATTAGAAAAGAAAAAAAAAGCTCGATTAGTAGCCGGTGGATTCGCACAACGTTCTAATATGGACTATGAAGAGACGTATGCGCTCGTTTCAAAATTGAGTTCAATCAGAGTTATGCTGTAAACTATCAACTGAAGAGCTAGATAAATATTAACTGGATGAATCAACAGCATTTTTTAATGATGGAATTGATTTTTACTAGCACCACGTCTTACTAGCCGTTTGGGCTACACACCTATATACGAATTACTCTAATGGTTTGAGGGATTAGGAAGGTAATATTTAGAGTAAGTGTACCCACATTTGCGTTGAGTGAGAGTGGAAAACCATTTTGGAAAAATTACCCTCAGTTCACCCGACCGAGATTTGAGCCTCAATCTCCCCATCATTGCCAGTCTATTCTACTGCAAGAGTGTCTCGTTAGAACACGTGGCAGCCGAAGCGGGTGTGAAAATGATGGAACCATTTATATGCAGACGCCTAAATCTCTCAATAAATTTACCATGGAAATTATTATTGGGGAAAAGGATAAAAGGAAACAAAACCTTATATTTGAAGGCCAAGAAGATTATATAAGAAATTCAGAGAAATGGCGAAGATAGAGTATATGCCTCTTAAAGAATGCGCTTTACGGCCTCAAATAGGCCGGTAGACAATGGTTCACGAAATTAGTTACATAAATAAAAGAACCTGGCTTCAAACCCTCACATGATTACCCTTGTATCTATGTATCAACAATAAGGGGAGACAAAATCATCATTCCAGTCTACGTTGACTGCTTAGAGTTAGAATTTCCACGAAAGAACGGAATCATTAAAGCATTAACATCTAGATAGGTGAAAGTCCTATTATAAAGATTTAACTTAAAATATTCCTTAAAAAAAGGTCGCTACACTTATGGTACCTAGATTGAAATTACCAAAAATTGACGAGGGAGACTTATACGTTCCATATCAGAGCTTGATAGGTAGTTTGCTCTAAGTTATTTGAGCCAATTTCGCTAGTACTTTGACAAAACACATAAACTAGCTGCAAAACAAGTACTGCGATATCTATAGAATACTAGATAATTAACACTTCATTTTAAGAAGACAGGTGAATCTAATATAGGTTTAACAGATGCTGATTGGACAGATTGCCCAATTGACCAGAAATCTTTCACTGGATACTTCTTTAAGCATGCAGGAGGAACCATCAGCTGAGAATCTCGCAAGCAGAAAATCGTAGTGTTCTGCCGAAGCAGAACAGATGTGTCTAATGGGAGCAGCTGAAGAAGAAACTTATTTAAAGCAGCTTTTCATTGACATGAGCACACCTTGCAGTAATATGACTAATATCACAATATTGAATGATAACCAGGCAGACCAAAATATTTCTATAAACCCAATTGTTGGCTCTAAACATATAGCTACTAAATTGCATTTTATCAGTATACTTGGACTTATGTGAAAAGTGTTCTTGTTCGTGAGGGGGAATGTTGTAAATATTTTAAGTTATTAAGACGCTCACAATTACAATNAACCTGATTGACACGCTACACAATGTATAGGATAGACTCTGTTTTGTTATGATGTCAATACTTTGTGTTTCCATGGCAATATAATTAGTATATTTTCCTAAATTTAATCATCTACTATTATATTGTAGGTACCAATTAATAAAACCAACAAATTATTGTTAACAATTGAAAGTGCGTCTAGAGTATGATTTGTTTTGTGTATCTCATGTAAATCTCTCAAACTAACTTACTTGTTAATGGTTCGGTTGTGTTAAACATAAGATCCTTGAATTCATAGAAGTGTAAATGCATTCATAGACACCTATTATTATCTATAGTGATATATATTTGAAGTGGTATAACTGTAAAACATTTTAAGCAACTTTGATGATGGTCTAGTTATTAAATCATACCATCAAAATACCATCATCGTACTCTCGTGGTCGCTTCACAATTCAAATGACCATACTATTCTAAGACTATTCATGCATAGCTATCTCTTCTCTACCAGATGCGAGCAAAAATTTTACGTTGATGTGACGTCATTCAGGCTCTCAGTTTATGAGGAGACTTTTACTACCAGACAACACATGCGTAGCTTCTTAACCGACAGTAATCCGTGTCCGAGACGTCACTAAAGGCAAAAGTGTTGTGGGCCAGAGCTGTGATATTATTTTTCTGTTAATTTTTTTCTTCTTCCCAAAGAGCCTACTAATAATCATAGAAATTAAGAATATTTAGCTAACCAAGCAAAAGTATTAGTAATAATACTCTCCATATAATATTTATAGCTGTAGTCTTTGACCTCTGGGTTGGTTACATTTAACTTACTGTTTATGTGTGCCCTTATTCAATGAATTATTACACATTGAATTACTATTACTGGACTAGATAAGTTTTTATTATTTAAATCATTATACTTAATAGGGGGGTATGATGAAAGTATAATTTAGAGGAAATGTACTCAAATCTGTGGGAAGGAATATTGGGAAATGATTTAGCAAAAGCACCCTTTGTTCATCCGGCAGGGACTTGATTGCCAACTTTCTCGTAATTGAAAAAAACATACTAAACGAATGTGACACCTTAGTCCTTGTGCCTCTCTACATCCAGTTCATTGAGATATTTAGTCACAGTGTCATTCTATCTGGTACGGGGTAATCGCAGAGGTCTTCAAGGCCAGGTATATTGTCCATGACAGCTCTCGGACTTTTTTACTGTTGCGTTCTGGAGGGAGAAGGTTCAGGACAAAACATGGTAGTGGGGGAGGAAACTTGTGTGGTCAGCGCGTGGTGTTCAAGGCCTGTGATCACAGTTATTTTAGGACAGTTGAACTACCGACCTAAAGCCTACCAACTAGTATTTTTTCTCTTAGCAGAATACAATAGTAACCAAGGATAGCAATGAATAACAGCTAGAGGCCAAAGTAATAATATTATTGCTTTATCTATACTTTTATTTTTATTATTTTATTGTAACTTTCCTCGTGTGCCATGTTACATCAAATTAAAATAAAACTAGTCCGTGTGTGAAGCTGAACAACAAAGAAGCACATTTGTGATGGTAAGTTACTTTATGAAGATATTTAAATACCTAATTCCTTTGTTAACATCAGTCTGTTGGAACTTCCCCCACAATGGTTTGTCTACAGTACAGTCTACAGTCCTTCACAACAACATTTTTGTTCATAAACAATAATCATTTAACCACAAAATGTATTTTTAAAAATTTAGTTCCTAGTTATATAATTTAATATTATTTTTAAGAAGCAGGCATAGGTTATGGTCGTAAATTTGTGTTATTTGCCTTGCACGCACAGATAGAATGAGATAAACTAATTTTGTACTTTTGCCTATGATGACATACTTTTTTTTAAAGCACCGCATCTTACTACCGGTTCAGGCAATACGCATATATACTAATTACGCTAATGATTTAGGAATTAGGAAGTTTGAATTTTGAGGAAGTGTACATGAATTTGCGTGGTAAACAATTTTGGAAAAACCACCCTCAGTATACCAAACCGGGATTTGAGCCCCGATATACCTGTCATCGGCAGTTTAGTCTAACATGAGAGTGATGCCTTAGACCAAGCGGCCACCTAAACAGGTCAAAGAGAGCAACATTGAACGCCACACTAGTCAACAAGGTTTCAGTAACTTAGGCCTACTTAAAATGGATTAAAACAACTGTTTTGTAATGTGTTATTGAAAGCATCTAAACTTCATTACTAAAAAAGTTCCATCACATCACATTTTATGAAAAATAGTTTATTTTCTCTAAATGCACATTCAGTTTACGAAAAAAGCTGACGGTCTTAACTTGACGTAAGGTACATGAGACAAATAAGTTAGAATAATTTATATAAGTGTTAAGATTAATGTAAATGACAGTGTTCATATTAAAGTTGGTTTTATAACTAATTAAAAAACACACAAATAAGAACTAATCTTATAGTAACTTAAATTTTAACCAACGTTTGATAAAACACTAGGGCCTATGTTTGGGCCTTATAAAACCATGGCAGTTTAATAAAGCTCATGAACTAAATCAAATATTTGAAAAAGAAAATAATTATTTAGCGTTTTTGCATAGGAACTAAGTTGATATCATCTTTAATAATAATTCTAGCTTAAAAAACAGTACACAAATACGTCACGGTCTTCTTTGGTAAGGCCAACACACTCTTCATGGTACCATTGAAGACACTGTGAGCATTGCTTCATATCAGAAACCTTTTCTTCTCTGTATCCATGGCAATACCATCCGTCTTTTGGCGGTCTGTTTGTTCCTTTATTTTTCTTTGTTTTTTCCCTGTTTATTAGTGGCAGCCATCTTTTTCCTACTATCCTTTACTTTGAAGAGTTCTTTGGTCATTCTCTGGCCATAATCATTTAATGAATTTTTCATGGTTTTGCCTTCACAACTGCATACTTTGACATTGGCATTAACTCGTGAAACGGGGGACTTCAAAGAATTCTTTATTTTTAGATTTGACAATTGAATATCATCATCGGATTATCTGAAATACTAGGTGGAGGATTAATAGATGTTCTTACTGGTACTGTTATTGTTGCGGCCTCTTCTGATGTCTGTTCCCATCTTGGCACAGGCGCAATAATTTCACTGTTGGAATCTGAAGATGATAAGCTGTAGATTCGAAATGGATGATGTTGATGTCTTGGTTGACAGGCATAAGACTCGGGTTCACTGTCAGAAGATTTGTAATTGTAATTAATTGGACGCCTTCTAACATTCAAGCCAGTAGTAGTCGGAATTGATTAAATAGCTTGAGCGTTCTCTTCAGCTCTCATACTTTGAGAGTGTGGCCCAGGAATTTCTGTTAATACAGATGGTGGAAACGCTTCTCCAGGTATGGCGTCAGGATTAAGTTACAGGCCAATTGCTCTTAATACACTGATGATATTACCATGGGTCATACACTTTTACCAGACTTTACTCAGAACTGTATTAAAACTTGCTTTTGTCAGTATTTTATAATGCTTTTGGCACATGAATAACAAGAGTTCATGATCCTAATGATGATTGAATGATCTGTAGACAGATTTGCCAAGAGGCTGTAGCTCTTGAGTTGTGTTTGAAGGAAGGCAGTACAGCAAACTATTATTATTCTATGCAGCGTCAACTATGAGATAATTTAAATGCGATGATACCCCATCAAAAATCAGGATACATTTTCCAGGATCTTTGTGTTTTCCAAGATGGTTAATCAATCCAATGAATAATGGTGTAGTCATGCTCCCCTTTGGTGACATTCTTACTTAGCTCCCAGCAGGTCAGGCTTATGCTTTTTACCTTTGAAGATAATCATAGGGGGGGATAGCAGACCCTACTGCATTTATACAACTAACAACAGTGATACTCTCTGCATGTTCTGAAAAAACCATATTATGTACTCTTCGAGAACCTTTTTGCGCTAAGACTGACTGCTGTTTATGTATCGTAAGATAGATCCCTTTTCATCCATGTTGTAGAAACATTCTGGATGATTATTAATGTCTAAATCCTCATGAAGCTTCTCGACTCCATCAAAGTGCTGCTTAACTATGGCTTTATTTAGTTTTTGAGCTCGAGCAGGATTCAAAAATTGAGTTTTACGTTTGGAAATGTTTGGGTTTCTCCTTAAAAACAACTTAAATCTCTCTTTCCCCACGATAACACTTTCTTTAATGAAGTTATTCTTAATTTTATTTTGTTCACAAAATATAAAAGTTTGCCTTTGATAACTTTTGGAGTTAAAGGGATACCAATTGAAGAAAACTTTACTATTCTTTCTACCAAGTTCTTATCTTGATATTTTGTTAGCACAGCCTTTCTTACTAAGCTTTACGTCGTCTTCTCTGTCTTCAAATGGTTCCTCGTTGTTCTTTTAGGCACTCCATAGCGTTCTGACGCTGCACGTTGAGATAGTTGTCCTCTTTGTACAGCTTTCATAGCGGCTTACAGACTTTCATCAGTCTAAATACTCCGTTTCTTCTTGACTTCTGACATTTTCAGAACATAAGCCTATAGCAACAAAATAAGTGACTATCACGATCAATCACCAAAAAATAAAATCACAAATTATAGCAGTTTAATTCTTTTTCTCTATTCTTTGCTGAAACACTCAGGCCTATTCTCACTTATTTTCCCCTTGACATTGAAGTTTTATATACAAAAAAGTTTTAGAACATATAATCATTACAAAAATCACATATATTGCACATATTAAACAATGAAGAATTCTAAATAATAAATATGTAAACAAGAAATATACTACAATTACGCATTAAGAAAATTTAACAATGAAAAATTGAAAAAGAAATTAAAATGTTTAAATTAGAGATAATAATGTGACTTTTTTTCTTTATCACCCAACCTGAAAGAAGTAACATTTATTTATGAAAAGTTTGATACACGTTTTCTGTCTTTAACATTTTTTCATTATGAACTACATCACTTTTTGTAAACTACTGTAATCGGTCTCATTTAAGGGTTTGCTAAGGCACACCAACAAATTTACTGGGCCTTTTCTTAGCCGCGGAGTAATAGGTCAGATTACAACTATTTTCAGCTAAAATATTAATTCAAATCAATTAAAACAATCTTAAATGTAAAACTTTAAATTGAAAGAATGGTTTAAATATAAAAATAATGTGAAAAGAACAAGATATTAAATAAAACTTACTAATTTAACGTCATAATTTTATAAAACGGAGAGACACAACCACCTCACACAAAGGTCTCGGCCAAACTGACCATATATCCTTTATCTGTGAAACTGACAAGGTGGCACCGCTAGTAAATATCTCTCCACTGATTTGTCATTGTACTGTCTCTTTGGTGGGTGTGGAATAGAACCCAACCTGCGCAACTGACAGTAAATGTTTTTTTTTAAAGCGGGCCATATTAGACCTTGGGCCTTATTTGTTTAAGGTATCTTAGAGATGGGCGACCATGGTCGGTTCATCGATGTATCGATTATTTTGTTGTGACTAATCGATTAATATGACCGATTTACATGCTCTCGATACATAGAATGAATAATTCTCTTTTCCACGATTATTAAATGAGCTAATCGATTAATGGGTTAATTTTTTTCAAAATTGCATTTTCTTTTTTAATAGCTAAACGCATATTGGGGAATTTCAAAGGTAGAGAAGGTAGATTAATTGAAAACATATAAAACACCAGCTACCCGCCTCGGTAGCGTAGTTGGCCAACGTGCTTGTCGTGTTGAGCTCGGCTGCTGAGGACGGACAGATCGAGGTTCGAATTTCGGTCGGGTGAACTGGGGGTGGCTTTTCCTAAATGGTTTTCCACTCTCCCTCCACGCAGATGCGGGTTCACTTCCTCTAATTCAACCTTCCCAATTTCTAATCCATTAGAGTAATTAGTATTTAAAGCGTATAAACCGGATGGGTAGTAAGACGCGGTGCTAAATATTATTATTATTATTATTAACACACCAGCTAAATATTTTGGTTGCTTCTTGTTTTGGTTTATTTTTCAATTTATATAAAGATCTACAAAAAACAACACAACAAAAAAATCATATTATTTTACTAACTACCAAATAAATAATTTATTTTAAAAATATTCTTGCAAATGTTGGAGGAAATTAATTTTTTTAAATCATGCTCTAGTCTATTTCTCTCAGGTCTCATATTTGGTTGAATCTATGAAAAGAATGGTTTGATCATTAATTAGGTATCATTTTCTGATTTGAATCAGATGGAATCTTATGATCATTCTTGAATCCACCCGTGACTGACTCGTCTCTCTGAAAAGATCCCCCCCTTATGACCTTTAAAATATAGCTATGATATAATAGTTGGTTACGTTGTGTCCAAAATAGCTTCTTATTTAGAAGGTAGGTCCTATCGATGAATGCTAGAATCCCAAACCATTTATAGTGGATTGTTCTTTTGCACCTCAGAATAGTAAATTCTTTTTTTATAACGGACAGTTTAAACCTACCTGGCAACATAACAAAGGCTATTACGGTAAAACAAATTCCCAACAAAGGACTTTTTCAATAACGGACGGGGACAAGAGATACATATTTTTGCACACAAATCTCTAAACAGAGGGTAAAAATTGAGAACACCAGTTTATATACAGCTATTTACTGTAGGAATGCCAGAAATGCCATTGTCTCGTGCGAAGTGTAAGCAGTCTTGCCTTCCCCCTCTAGGAAAAGTTTCTAAGATAGCCTACGTTGTAATGGCTATGGCATTTCAGGCTGTATCCGAATAGTCAAGTACACTTGACTTGATGCGGTCTAGATAATTTTACACTTCTCGTGGTTTTCATAGTGAAGACTGCATCAAACTATTCGAACAGCAACACACCTGGACCCACAGTGCTGCTTCCTACCGAATAATTTGTGTAAGTCGGTGCTCAACAGACGAAACGATAATACTAAAACAATTGCCAGTCAAACACCGCACCAACGCCGCATGGCTCGTAGCTTTCGTATCCATGGTTACCAAGACCTCGAGAAGACTACATCGGTCTAGTCCGTGACTATTCGGACAAATCTACACTTGGTCACGTGCTTGCCAATGCAGCTATCAACGCCACGACCCAACGCGACGCCGCGTAAGTAGACTATTCGGATACAGCCAGGGTCGTACCTTCCTCCTCTTCCGTCTATACAGCTAGGGTTGTTCCATCAGTTTAGTTCGTGCTCGTGAACACATATAGGCCTAAAGTACAGAAAGCTTACTGTTCACATTTCATTCCAATTGTCTCTTGGTCTGTGTGTCGTGCAATCTGTACAGTAGGCTTAGTACAATATTTATTCACGTGTCTTTTTTTTTATCTTTCATACAACACTGCACAGTGCACATTGCAGTAATTAGATTGTTGTTGTTAATATCCACAGTATAAAATTAGTTTTATCTACCTTAAGCTGTGTGAAAAAGATATGACTATAAATAAATTTTTTTAAATAACGGACACTTCTTAGTAACAGACATTCGTTTGATCCAGGAAGGTGTCCGCTGTTGAGAGATCTCACTGTATATTAAGAAAACCTTAAATAATTGAGGTGGGTCTAAGCCCAATTTTTAAAACTTAATTATAACTGTACGATTTGAAAGTAAAGTCCGCAAACTGGCCCTACTTTAGTTTTGGAAGAATCGCGCTTGTAGTGCCAGATTTACAAAACAATGTTATTCGGTCAATATTGATAATATCTACTATACTATTATTAATATTATATTTGGAACTAACAAACTATAACATTAAAGTTAATAGCTTAAGAACATATGATTTAATACATGAATATATAAAAATAGCTTTAATAACTGTTAGCTAACTAACATCAAAAACCCTATTGCAATTTGCGTCATGTGAGAAACAGGTTAACGGAATGGACCTGTTGTAAGACAGAAACCATAATAATAATAATAATAATAATAATAATAATAATAATAATAATAATAATAATAATAATAATAATAATACTAATAATTTGAGAAGCAGGATAGCTTATATCTAAGAATAATGACGCTTAATTTTGATTTTATTGACAACATTAATCTATTGGTTGTTAATTGATTATTCTACTGTCGATGCATTGACTAATCGATTCATAGTTTTTTAAAAAAGGACTGATTTGAAAGAATAGATTGTTATTGATATTGATATTGCCTATACCTACCTCGATGAGCCTCACTATAACTCTATAAGTTACAATCTATAGTGGTATAAAGCTTGCAACAGTTCATAGTAAACGAAGTGTACATAAGACAATAAAAGTATAAATATTTTCCTTTAATTATAATGTGTCATATTACTTTTAATTATAATCTATATTACTTGGTTTCTTATTATATGGGTGAACGTAGGATTCTCTTGTTTTCTGTAATATCAATTTATATTTAGGGTGTAGTGTCTAAGATCTATATTGAAGTTGGGCGTTGTATTACATGATACGTGAATCTCATAGAATGGACGAAAGGAAAAAAGATTATGCCACTCGCTGTTACAATGGTCTGGCATGAGCCAACTAGCCACCTTAAAGACGGTTATTTATGTCTTACTAAAATACAGGGGGTTAAAAGATAAACAAAGCTAATATAGTACCCAAACGTCACATCTACAATAAAGCCAGTGACGCATTGAGGCACCATATATAGCACATTCCATTTACCTTGAAAGGATAGTAGTCTTACCTTGAGTGAATATAATATGGCCCTCTTTTATAAGCTGCACCGTAGTACAACACATCAAGGTAAGCTTGATACCGTTCATGATAAAAGTGAATCCATATCCCCCCGATCTCTTCATTCCCGAGATTTATATAAAAACCACACTTGATTCGTCAGAGCAGAGTGAATGATCTCGTACACGATTTAAATATTTTCAGGCAGCAAACAGGGCTTTTGGGATAAATATTGCAGAATGGAACTTTCTGTTAAGGACATATTAATATCCGTCTTTCTGATTACCAAACCCTTCCTTCACCTCTGACAAGACATCTTGTGAATGTGGGGAATGCCGGGCCTCCACCGTGGTTCGGATTCCACGTTAAACTGTAGGTCCTCTATTTCATCTCACAATCACCCTACCATTACACATTAGCGTAAGTGCGTATAACCCGAACGGGTAGTAAGACGTGGTGCTAATAATAATAATAATAATAATA
>CABFOW010003679.1:0-63349 GCA_902141385.1 Timema californicum | reverse complement strand
CCTTTCCCATAAACCAACTCCCCAAATGAGCTTATTCAGACTAGAAATTACAAATAAAATAGGATACATTCCTCCTTTTTTTATTTAAGAGTTTGTTTGCAAATTGTCTGGTTGTACAAAATCTTTAAATACCATCAACTAGTTTGTCTGAAAAGGTTTGTCCATTGAATAGGTGTAAGGTGGCGAGTTGGGGGAGGGAACGGGATTGCTGGTACCTGAACTATTGTGTTCGTAGATCAAGCTTGTAGCCTTTACAACAAACAATTTTAAAGTGAGTTGTTTCACTTGGAAGTGCTGTTATTACCGAGAACAGCAATTAGCACTCTCCAGTGTTGATGGATTCAACCTGGCTCAAGGAGTGCAGAGAAACTCCCATAAGGCTGAGTGTCTGGTGTTTCCTTGTCTGTGATAGGGATGGGTTGTGAAATCACAACCTGCTTCTTTGTCAGTGCTCCTCTGACGTCACATTCACAACCTGTTCCTGACAGAAGAAAGGAGCTGCTACTTTTTGTCACTGGTCCATGGAACAAATACACGCTGTAACAGGTCCGGAGTAAGCTTGTTCCTCGCTTCTCTGTCACAGACAGCACTGTAACAGGTCCGGGGCAACCTTGTTCCTTTATGCTCAGGAGATATTTTGGAGAAGTCGTACAGTAGAAAGGAAGTGTATGCTTGTGTTCTTGTCACAGCACAGAGATCAGGTCCGGCGCGACCTTACTTATCTATTATATAGGCCTAGCTTAGAGTTGGTTTGAGGAGTCACATACATGAGTTTTGAGGGGGGAAAGCTTTCATAGTACAAAACATTATTTCCACAATACAAGCACAACATGTGAGGTATTCTCACAATAAATTGTTGCATTGATGATTATAATTGAAGGTACTCGCTTGGTGGTAAAATTATTTAAGACAAGGGTTAGCAATCTACTGACCGACTGATTTTATCTAGCCAACAAAATATTTGTTCAAAAAATTGACTTAATAGCTAATTACTAATTGGGAAATGTAAAATTGAACTTTTTTTCAAATTAGCCAAACATTTTAAAACCCCATAAAATCTGTGATATCAAAAAGGTTGCCAGCCTCTGGTCTTTGGCTTCTCTCTCACACTAGAATGGACTGCCGATGACAGGGAGATTGATGTTTGATTCCGGTTAGGTGCAATGAGGGTGATTTTTCCTAAATGTTTTCAACTCTCATTCCAAACAAATGTGGGTGCACTTCCTCTAGAATCAATCATCTTCATCCCTAATACATTGGCGTAATTAGCACAACTGCATATAACCCAAACGGGCAGTAGACACAGTGCTAAAAAAAACTAGGCTGGGAGTAGGTACTGTGACAAAGAGGAGCAGGTAAAAGGAACAAGTCCCGTGGTGAAGCAGTAACAGATTGCTCCTGCTCCACTAAAGAAGCAGTTTTCCCTATCCCTAGTCTGTGCACTAGCCCAACTTACACCAATTCTTATGGGGCACCCAAATCAAGTGTGAACAAATCTTATGAGCCGATACTGGTTTTCAAGATAACAAAAAAACAAACCTTAAAAAAGAAACTCCTGTTATACGATCCAAGGGTTTCATCAAAACATGATCAATAATCAAATCTTTTTTCCCTGGTATTTTAACCAATATCTCCGATAACTTCTTCTGCGAGATTTGATGTAATGCATCTAACCGGCTATCAATTATTGACGACTGCATTGTATTTTTTACGATATCAAAAAGAAATTAGCATACATATTAAATTGTTAAAAAGTGAACCATTTAAGGCACTCAACATTCAAATAAGCATGTATTTATTCACAATTATGTAAACATCAGTTTTGTGAAGCGCAGGGTAGCCAATTCTCAATTTAAAGCAATAATTTACCTAAAAACAGTGGATCCACGTTTGGCGTGGTGGTAGCCAACCATTGATCTCTATAATAAAACTAGATGGACATCTGTGGCTGAAATTTTCGAGCTATCGTCCGCGTACCATTGTCTAAGAGAGAAAGAAACTTTCGGTTATCTCTTACACCCAAACAAGGCAACGTGGCATTTTGACATCGTTTATTAATTTGATTAGCTATATGAGCTTAACAATGTGTGATTATTTAAATGAAATAAATGTGTTAGTAAAAGCTTTGAAGAACATTAAGTTCCAAACTGGTTTGTTTTTTCTTTAAATAAGTTGATATAACCCATTATATACGATGATTTTTGAAGGAAGCTCGCTTGTTAGGCTTTATCTCGTACCAGAACCCTACCCTATGGTTGTGTTTAGGTGGGATAAAATACCTTCCAGAAGGAAATTTCTACTTCCTTTCTAAATGGTCATTTATCATACAAATATATATATAAAATTGTATTTTGATATGAAATAAAGCCTTACAGATTGGGATTATTACTAAAAACAGGGTTTAATAGTTGATGTACATCCTACAAGCCTATAACCTAAATTATCATTTGAACGTAAGACTTCTAAACAAAATATGTCATTCAAACAAATGTAATACAGTTTTTAACAAACTTGTTTCTATCATTATAGTTATTTTAAAAATGATGTTAGCAGACTAGGATACAGAGTCGCAATATTTGAAAATAAATTGTACCTATGGAGCCCCACACAGACTTTATCTCTCTTTTACCTTAATATAAGAAAAATTTACTAGAAGTTTGTAAGATTTGTGAAACAAAATAGTATACATTGTTGCATAAAGACTCCACCATAGAGCACAAATGAAATACGAGTAAGATGCACTATTAGAGAAACATCTATGTCCACCAAAGAGTACAACACACTATTTATAATTTAAAACCCAAACTGAAAAAAACCTATTTTTGATTACAGCTCAGACACTATTGATTTTATAAAAATATATTTAAATTACAGAATTTTATTTTTAAAAATACTACAACTTTACATGATAAGTTATATGACATCTCAAATAGTTGAGTAGATATGATCAAAATTGGAAATTTCTGCTAATGTAAAGTACCCTCAAAGTCATTTTCACGGGAAAAAGAAAATTTCCATTTTGTTTGTAATATTAAACAGTGGCTAGATAAAGTGGAATCAAAATAGTTAGAACGTATTTTTTTCACTTTCTTTCCCTTCAGTAAGCTTTCCTTAATTTTGTGGTTGATAATCTAATTCCAAAAAATCTTCGGGGGAACATCTAGATACCAAGTTGTAGCCTGATTGGAAGAATGGTTTCGGATCTAAATACATACAGGCAGATAGTATCGCGAAAACTAATTATTTCGTTTTCAGGGGGTAATGACACGTCAACATTTATCAAATTATCAAGTTTTTTTTTTCAATCATAATACTTCTCTTTCCAAGTGGTCGATCAGCAATTAAATAACTACAAGATCCTATTACTTACTCGAAGGTTTTAATCTTAGCAAAATAGTATTAAAAGGTAGGATTCTTTTACGAAAAAAGGCCTTTCAAAACATTTTATATATATAAGCCTACATAAATTTATTTAAATAAACAAGTCACGAGATTTGAACTTATTTGTGGTGTTCAAAACTCTTAGCAACAAATTTATTTTATCTATCATATGCATTTATATAAATTAGCGAACGATGTCAAACTGCCAGATTGCCTTGAATGTGAGTAAGAGAGAAAGATATACCCGAAAGTTTATTTTTCTATTACACAATGATGAGTAGACAGCTCGAAAATTTCTGTCTCATATGCCATCCAGTTCTCCAGAGTCATAGTTACATAGTAGATAAACTTACTTATATTGAGCATTTGTCTTCAATTTTGACATAACTGCAGTAGTAAAATTAAATCTTAGCCATAATGACCGTTATGAGAAAACTCGTTTTTAGCACAAAAAAACCTTACTAGAACTATATAATAGCATTAGTAAGATTAATTATAAATGTAGGCTTGGCACTACATTTCAAAAATAAAGTTTGTCACAGCCATTGGATCCAGTTCATGCTATAAGTGGAGATTTCAGTGTATCAAAGACAGAATTATATAAATAGATACTGCCCTTGTATCTAGTTTTGATGAGCGGTGTTGACAAATTTTTAAATAAAAGATCCAATATATGGCAGCACTTTCAAATATAGATGTATTGTAGGGATTACTTAAAAACTAAGAATTTTGTTTTAACAGAAAAGAAACTCTGCAACTTAACAAAAAGAACCACAAAAATGACATTACTTTTATTAATAGTTATTTTAAATTATCAAAATATGTTGAGTAGGCTTCAAAATTTAAATCTTTCAAAGCTATTAATGACAACTGAATGGGTCGTCGGTACCCATGCCACTAATTGTATGCCAAGGCAATAAGATAACAATCAAAATAAAATATAAGCTTTAAGAATATTTTTTGAAAATTTATATTGTCTTCAGACTGATATAGGTTATGATGAATTCATGTGACCAAGGTACAATCTTTCAATTACCATTCTTCTGTTGTTGCTGTTAAAAATTATTCATAAACACGCTTCAGTGGCTGAATGGTGTAAAACCTCATTTTCATAATAGACTAGAATGCCGATGACCGGGGGATCAGAGTTTGATATCGATCGGGTGTAATGAGTGGTTTTTCCTAAATGGATTCCCACTCTCTCCATGCAAATTCACATACACTTCCTTTAAAAGTCAACCTTCCTCATTCCTAACCTAATAAATAGCGTTATTAGTATATAGGCGTACAACTGCATGCAAGTGCGAACTGGCCTCCAAGCACCTCCTCCTCAGCTGACTTATGCATATAAAAGTGACTGAGATGGTCAATCAACCCAGCTTGGCCAGTCAATATGCTCCCAACCTATGCCAAGTTTGAGCTGCACAATGAGATATATTACAAAGGGGGAGAGCTGAAGGGACAATATGACTGCAAATGTCATATCTACTAAGAAAAATAATATAATTTGTTAATGTGATTTACAAAGCATGTATTGATAGAAAAATTTCAAAATTATAAGGCAAACACACTTTTAAACTAATGGCTATGTGAGCTGCATTTTATCTAAGTTAACTTACTTGGCAACTGTAAAGAAGGAATATAATTGTTATTATATCATAAATAGTGAAATTAGCATGAATAATCCCTCTACTACTTTTAAACTTAGGATATTTCATGTGGTAAATCTAGTGTGAACTGTGTTTAACAGATGTTCGAGCTTCTCATCCTAGCACTCAACAAATTTTACTGTAACACAGCATATTAACAAGTTTATAAATACAGTTTAAATTAAATATTAATTATAAACCACAGTACAGGATAGCGATAAAATAATCTTTAAAACATACAAACACTATACAATTGAGAGTTAAGATAGAACAATTTAAGTATTAAGATAACTAATCCAGTTCTTAAGTAAAACTGAGTAATGAGAAACAAGGAGGGGGGGACGGGGACCTTAGCATGTAGTTATTAAAAGTACTAAAATAATTTTGAAAGGGTTTTCAAGCTATATGTGAATATAGTTATCATCTCCTCTCCTAAATAAACTCTAATGTTAAAATAACCTTTGGTAGGCCACATACTCCCTTCATGGGGCCCCGATCTACATTAAAATAATAAATAACTTAAAACCTCTAGATACATATCAATTCATCAATAAATCTTAAATATAATGTTAGTTATATAAGTTATAATGAAACTGGAATATTTTCTTAATGACAGAATTTTTTATTTAATAAGTTGCAAAAATAAGGCAGGTGTTTATTTACTTTTTTTGTTTTTATAAAACGTTATTTAACATAATTTTAATGGGAAAACTATATTTTTAGCAGAGAAAAAGTGTTGTAAAGCGTCACTTTTATTACACAATAGTACAAAACATTAAAATTGCTATCACTCCTATGACAAAACATAAAATAAATAGGCCCTACAGTATTTTTTTTTTATAATCCTTTAAAATTACCTTGATACTGAGTACACTGTGTGTGGCCACTACATATGAACACACAAAATAGCCCTTTCTTCAATTTTATCCACAGATGAGGCATATTTAACAAAAATATGAATATTAAAAATATGGATACATATAGCATCCTCAATACAGTCTTGCATCATGAGTCTTCCATCCACTGTTCATACTATCGAGGTACTACATCTTCATTAGGAACCCAGTTTGACAGAGGCATTATGAATTGATTTCAACATATGATTTTAACTTGCTTATTTCTATGAGATTTATGCTTGAATGCAATATTATGCAAATTTGAGAGAAAAATTTACTTTGAAAATACACTCACCCTCTTAAGAAAATAGTGATACTATTGATGCTATAATAATAATAAAGATGCTAAATTATGAAACATCCAAATCAGCCATAAAAAAATTTCTTAAAATTTACAAATCAATAAAATAGATTAGTGTTAAAAATCTGAGGGGTGATGGAAAATAAACTGTATATCAGTCAAAGGCACATGTATAGCATGAATAATTGGATTACTTAGTATTTGAATAAATTAAATAGTAATTAATTATCCAGCACATCAATTTTTTTACAAGAATTTAAAGTTTAAAGCTAGCAGAGAGAGTTTTTCTGTCATTCAGTCAGTTTCCAGTATCCTGATGACAAGTTAATACATGTCTAGGAGAGACAATCATAGATTCTAAACCCCCTTAAAAATATATGGTTTAGGATTAGTTAAGTATTTTTTTCTTAATGGTTACTTTTGTTGTAAAATTTAATAACTTCAAGTAACAAAATATTTTGTTCATAAATTTAAAGTAATTTGAGCTACTATTTGTCTAGTTTAATAGTAGTACAATATTTTTAATTAAAAAGTCTAAAACTATCAAAGCAAAATAGTTATCTACCAGTTATCCAAAAAGTCAAAACCTGTCTTGAGAACACTGCCTGGGGTGGATGGATTGAAATCTTCAAAATGTTTTTCTTTTTCTAGTAACATTTTATTGATATTCAATGGTGACACACAATCTTTAGTTGAAGTGGTACTTAAAAGAGCTTTTGTTTCAAACTCATGGTGAGGTTTTTCTGTTAAAGGTGACTTCACTGGAGGTGGTGGAGGTGGAGGATTTTTTGGTTTAGATATAGAAGATTTGACACCTACTGGTTTCAAAAGTTTTAAACTAGGTACCACAGTACATTTGTTACTAGCCGTAACCAAGCTTTCATTTTCTTGTGTATTGTTAACCTTTTTGATTCCTGATCTACCCACAGCTGATTTTAAAGATTGGATCTTTAATACAGCAGTTTTATTTTTTAATCTATGTATGAGGCCTTCTGAATTCTCTTCAGTGTTAGAAGAGTTGGGTGGAAACTTTAATTTCGTATTGGAAACTAGTTTTGTTGTTGATCCTCCAAGAACAATATTTGGAGGATCAACAAATGAATACACACTTGGTGGTTTCTTTGTTGGCACCACTGGCTCTTGTGACTCAAGAGAACCTCTTGATTTCTTTGTTGACATTTCAGAATCTTTAAAAATGTTAAGATTAAGCTGACTTTGTGTTAGCCAGGTAAAGGGAGAAGAATGTTCATCATGCCATGAAAATCCCTGAAACATTAATGCACAGAATAATTAAAGTTAGCATACATTTTAATATCAAACATAATTTTTAGTTTCTCCTTGTATTAAGAACTATATTTTTGTTAGTCTGTGTGTGCCTCCCTACCCCCTTTGGAAACAAATTAATGTAAGAGTTTCAAACAAGCTTTGCTGGGTGGACATTATTAGTTTATTGGGGCTTATAAATAATAAAGAACGTTATAATTTAAAGTATAAAAAACACACACACACACATATATATATATATATATATATATATATATATATATACATTGCCTTTATTTATTTATGGTATAAGAAATTATGTTACAGGCCTGAAAGAAAAATTTTGTATTTTATACTATGGTGAATATGAGATATGAAAAAGGATCTAAAATTTAATTTACACACATTTATTGTATGCTTATCAGTACAGTACTAAGTAGTAGAAGAAAAAGTACAAAATATTGATAAAGTAAATATATTTTTGTTTGTATGGACATGTTCAACACTCATGCAATTTCTAAAAACACTGGTTAAGACAATATATGACTTACAAACTAACAATATGGGCAAGTAAGATTAATAGAAAATACTACACAGCCAGTCCTAAGTATCTAAATATGTATTAAACTAATAACAAAATAACAAAAACACCAATTGTAAATATGTTCATGAATCTAACACTAGAATCGAACCAGAATTTTCTAGGCTTCTGGTTGAACACAGCCATGAGGATGGGCATCGTTACATACGTCTGCACTTTGTAGAACGGTGCAAATAATTTTGGTTCAGAAGTTTTGAATTTGATAAATTAGTGTTGACAAATTAATAATTCAAGTATGGATAATGGTATTTTTGGTTAAGTCTACATAAGCCTCCTAAAGATATACAATAGTGTTTAGAAGATTTTGGCTAAATGAAAGAGGTGTCTTGTGCATTCACTATAAGTATAACATATTTTAAAGTTTATACCTTAAAAAGGATACATATTAAACTTGAACTTTGCGACATTGGTTTAAAGTATAGAAAAAAAAATACAAATAATTTTTTGATGACTAGTGCTTGTGATAACATACCACGCCACACAGATACAATTACAAGCAGGGCTCATAAAATGTGTTCTTGCTTGTACATCATAGATGGCAGGAGTTGTATAGATATAACTTAGTGGCTTTATTAATGCATTTCAAGCAAACCATTTCCTCTTTTTAGTCTGTTTTTTCTTTTATTTATTTCATTAATAACAGGTGTTTACTTTAATGAAGTGAAGATATGAAATAGCATCAGCTAGTCAACAGAAAGTTTCTCAGCCTATAAAATAGCTGACAAAGAAATGACAGCTACTTTGAGATTCCGATAATGAAAATTATTTTGTAGATACTAGTGATTATGAGGATGTGGATATTTATGAGGATTATGAATGTGTAAAACTAACTGATGGGGTAAGCGATAATAAAAACAAAAATAAGCCTTTTGAAAATTATAGCTCTTTTGAAAGCAGTGATTCAGATAATCAAACAAATTTAAATATGGGTGAAAAACGAAAGTGTATATATGGTAATTGAGGCTGACAATTGACTTGGTTATCAATTTATCAGTAAGTGTAGTATTCTAGATAGAATTTCAGCAGTGCTACTCCCTCCTTGCTTCTAATGATTTTTAGTGCAAAATATTTTCAGAAACTATCATGATGTGCAAGAGAATGATAGCAATTTTTCCAATGGCAAATGTGATACCAAGTGGTTTCTCAGCATACACACATTTTGCATTATCTCTTTTTGTCACAAACTAGAAAACTAAAATTACAGTACTCCTGGAGTAGACTAGCAGTAATTGGAACTCAAATATATGCTGAAAATATGCCTTATAAGAGAATTAGGGTAGTAAATTTGTTTTCACACTTTTCTAGTGATGAGAATCCACAAGGTAGGTTATGAAAACTTAGGCCTCTAATCACTGATATGGATAAACACTTTTATAAATTCTACGTACCTAACCAAGACATTAGTTTTGATGATAGCCTGATAAATTTCAAGAATTGCTTGATTTTTACTCAGTACAACCCAAGCTTTGGAATCAAATTTTATTAGTGAATCCACTTTTTTTTTAGCACATCTTACTATCCGTTTGGGTTATATGCTTATGTACTAATTGCACCATTGGTTTTAGAGATTAGGTAGGCTATTTTTATAGGAAGTGTACCCAAATGTGTGGAGGGAGAGTGGAAAACCATTTTGGGAAAAGCCCTTAGTACACCCAACCTAGATTTGAACCTTGATCTCCCTGTCAGTGAAAGTCTAGTCTACGGCGAGACTATAACGTTAGACCATGCAGTTACAGAAGAATGTATGGTTATTGTTCAAAGTTCACAATTTATGCAAGGCAAGATTTAGCGGCAAATTCGAATTCTATAGCTAATGACTTTGCTGTTCTCGCTATGGTAGACATGTTCCAAAACAAAGGATAAAATTTGTACTTGGATAGCCTAATTGGTACAGCTCTCCAGGTTATATATAAGAAACTACTAAAAAAAAAAGGTAGATATTTTGGGTACAGTCCAGCTAAGAAGAAAAAAATATACCAGTTGGCCTAAAAACATTGAAGCTAAAACGAGGTGAGACAGCAAATTGTTCGTGTAACAATATCTTAGCTCTAAAGTGGAAGTACAAAAAGGATGTGTCTCAACCATCAACTCATCAGAAAAATGCTGTAAAGACAGACACAGGAAAGAGGCGAAGGATTTGAGCACAGGGAAATCCTGGAGTGTTTGTATGGAAGCCAAAAACCTGTTCTCAATTACAATGGAAGAATGGGTGGTGTAGACCGAATGGATCAAGTTCTTACAACCTTTCCTCTAATGAGAAAATATGTACAGGGATACTGTAAAATATTTTCAACTCTTACACTCTGCACAAAAATATACATAATTATAAGAGGTTATTCAAACTACAAACTCAATGTTGCAGAGCAAATCTTGGAAAATGTATAACAGATTAACTACATAAGTCATCCTTCAATGGAAGACTCCCCAGCCAGACTTCAAGACAAACAATGGGTGCATTTTCCTGAGCACATCCCTGCTACAAAGAAGAAAAACCTAACAAAATGGTGCTAAGTGTGTACCTTCTGTGTAAAATGGAGTTAAACAACATGACAATGTAAAAATTGTGTAATTCCTCTTCATATCCCAGAATGTTTTGAAGTTTTCCACACAAAGAAAAATTATTGATAAGACACTTCATGAGGTAAATAAACACTATGCTTTAGCAAATTTATTTTCCTTTGGCAAAATATGTACAATTCATAAAAGTAATGTGTGGCAATAATAAATATACATTTCTAAGATATAACGAGGCAGACAAAGAGGGAGAGGGGAGAGATTGAAACAGATGAATGGGGTGAAAATAATATTAGTAGGAGGGGGAGATAAAGGGAGTAAAATAAATAAAATGACGGTATAAGAAAAGGGATAAAGAATGGCTGAGGGAAAGTGATAAGAAAGAGGAGCAATATGGCAGGGAGAAAGAGGGGGAAAAGGAGGTAAAATGGGGGAGAAGGGGAAAGAGAGGGAAAACGGGGGGATATATAGGGAGGGAAAATAGGGGAGGGTGGAGAAAATAAAGAGATTTTGCTTGACATAAAATGTTTTTAAGTCATTGAAATTGCAAACCTATTATAAAAGTTATTTCAGTTAAACTAAAATTGTGCAGAAATAATTGTGAGGTGAATATAAATGGTGATCTAGGTGTATAACATAGCCAAGTTAAATAGTAAGTAAAGGGGTTAAACCTGGGCTTGAAACATTTTCAATGAGTTAGTGATTTTTTCTGCTCTTTAGATTAAAATGTATTAATTTGGTTTTCACTCTCAAAATAGAGTAGATCCTTCATTGTGTAATATGAACACTATTAGAAAAAGGTTGAATGTATTTCTGCATAAAAATATCTATGTGTGGTTATAAATTTGATGTTACTGTAATAATGATGTATTGTAATAAAGTACAATATACATTTTCTTAAAACAATGCACTTTTAAAGAGGAAAAATATAATAAAAACTATCAGATCAACCATTTCACCAACTATTAACAGTTAAAAGAGTAATAAATTATATCCATTTAATTTATAGACCGTTTCTTCTGGGTGGATTAGACAACTTCAAGTCTTGTCTCATAAGTAAAACAACATTGTGTGTCATAGTTTCAAATGGTGGACAGAATAAGCTACAAACTAGTTTACTGAACTCGATCACTTCTTGAAAGCTTTCCGACCCTCTTAATAGACATTGATCACATATTATTTCTTGCAAAGATAAGATTATATAGTTATTTTATTTTTAGTATTTTTAGTTTTAAAGTTTTCTCAGGTTGAGACCCAGTGAGAAAAGAAACCAGTAATTTAAAAATAAATAAAAAGGTAGTTAAATAGGCCTAATACACACATTTAAGGAAATGGTTAAATCTTGCATTAAATAACTTTTCAAAATCATTGTATAAAAAAGATGAATCTCCCTCAAATTCCCCTCAGCTTATTTATGTTATATTCTACTTTATTTTAAAACAAAGCTTCATTTTATTACTGATGACTTGATTAAAATTAATTAACCAGGCCTACACTTCATTATAAAACTATATCTTAAGAAAAGAAGGAAGATAAAAAAACCTTTATTCTTGAATGGTATATTATTAGAAAATGAGAGAAAGCAATAATTTATTTTCTAGTATACAATGAATTCCCTCTACTACTTTTATTATTGCAACTTCTTTCTTTACTGATATTCTAGAATGGTAGGAGCCACTTATAGTGTGAATTTCAATCTTTTGATCACTTCATGTAATAATTGCCTCTGTTTTAATCATCGAGTTTATTTTCTTGTTACGTCAAGGGGTTGGGTTGGTGGAAATTTAGGAAGTAGTCTGGGGAAGAGGGAGTATGGATGTTGTATGGGTGTTCGAATGGTAGTACCGTTGATTGTGGCTAGTTACTCTGTGTTTTGCTGTTTGGCCGAAGAAAGATAGTCTTCTGATAAGGTTCCTTCTTGTCACAAAATGGAGGCGAAATCCTAGGTCATGTCTTCCCAGGGAATAGGTTTGGATCGCTGGAGGAAGGTGGCACTGTTTGAGTTCTAGAGGACTTTTGGGATTGACCAAAGTTGTTCTCAGGTCGGAATAAATTATATTGGATGAGTTTTGAAGCTCGAGTGGAGAGTGGTGTCTGGAGGTGTGTCGGGTGTAGTGAAAATGGGGACAGGGAGAACTGATCTTCGGAGGCGGATAGAGAATTTTATAGAGAGATATATCTGGTAAGGATCGTGGTAGTCATCTTCTTCGAAGGTCATCATCTCCTGGTGCTCCAACCTTAAGAATGGTGAATGGGTAGTTAAGTTGAGGTTCCTTGGCCTGGTCTGCTTGTCAAGTTGGGGTTCCTCATTATGGCAGTTGATACTGGGGCAGTCAGCTGTGTGGCGCTACATACAGGGTGGTAGTTATTTGGGCAGTCATCCGAATGTCGCTACCTAGCGTTACAGGAGATACCCCAAATGTGTAGACACGTATACCAATTACTTTAGTTTCTCTCCCAACAGGTCAGATACACCTACAATTGTAGACATTTCTTATCCATGCTACTCAACAAATATCAGTGACTTGATAGCTAAAAATATAAAATCTGTGTGAAAATTCTTCAATCTAATTACTGTGCAAAATGTGATACATTTATTTATTTTAGTTTTCATTGGTTAAAAAATATTATATGTAATTATTTACATTTCTCAATAATAAGTCTTATTTAGTTTGATTCACATTGTTTAGTCTGTTACGCCGCATGAGGAACAGTTTCCAGCTAACCTCAGTGACTTGGCCACAAAGTCTTGTACCAAGTCTTATGTAGATGCATATTTGGAGACTAGATTGATCATGAAAAGAGAGCATAGCATTATAGCTCCTTAAAGTCTAACATCTCTTATGGTTTTTTTTAGTTTTTCTGAATATATTGCATTGCTTTTATAGTTACTTCCCTTTCTTCAACATCCAAATAATTCTAGTAACACTGTCAAGGGCTTCACAACCAGGGTAGCCACTCATAATCTAGAATAGAAATCCCACATAGTTACCAGTTTTCCTGGCAAGGAAAACACACGCACACAAACAAACTGATTTATTTTGAAAGGATTTTATTTTGGTTGTGAGGCTTTGAAAAAAATATCCCAAATGAAAATGTTTTGTAAAAGTTGTATTGAACACGGCATCAAATTTTAGTTGTTGAGCAAGACATATTAATATCAATTTATAATGTACTACTAGGCTAGTAGATTATTGTACTCTAATACAAAGCATACCACCTACAACTTCAATTATGTTTTAAAACACTAACTTTATGTAGACAAATTGTTAAGTTAATCCAGCCACTCAGTTAAGAAAACTTATTTTGTGTATGAGTCCTAATTTAAAGAAATTAATATTGTGTGTGTCCTCGTTTAAAAAAAGAAATATTGTGTATGTGTCCTTATTTAAAAAAAGAAATATTATGTATGGACTGAAAGGTTTTATATCAATTCACTTAAATAAAGTAAGAGCATTTTTGAAAATCAAGAACATATTTATGCTGCCTAGAAGATTGATAAAAGTGATAAGTTGAGAGTAGACAAGGAGAAAGTTCTAACTATGATAAGGTTAAAGCTATGCACAGTCCTTAATAATAAGTCTTGGAAATTTTTAACACCTAAGCTACAAAATTGTGTAAAACAAACATTTATGTCAAGTTTCGTGAAATTCTGAGATGATGGATGTCTTATGAATTTTGAATTGGTTTATTTCCCATGGAATGACCCCTAATAAAAAAACATGTATTTACAGTTATAAGTTATTTGTATGGTAATCAGTTGATGGACATAAGAAAATAAGTTTGTTTATTCATAATTAGCTAGAAGTCAAATTATTAAACCAAAGTATGACTCCTAATAAAATATAAAATATATCATAGGTAGCGGTTTCTACATTTTTTTGGTTGTGAAGCAAATTATACTCATGAACCAAACATAAAAGATTAAAAATCTAAATAAAGAACTATGTTGGTGTAAATGGAAATGCTGAATAAACTACAATTTCTTAGAAAATATTATACACTGTACTCATGAAAGAAATGTGTATGTGAATTGTGCCCATACATAATAGGTTATTTGTGTATTTATTTCATTACAGTGTGTATGCACTTGTGTAGTTAATTTTCAATTTTTTACTAGTGTTAAGGGCCGCATACATGGTGACACCTGTGTCTAGAGAAGTGTCTTGGTCGTAAACACGTACCACAATTTTTGAGGCTAGATCATTTTCGTACACTCATGTCAAGAACAAGTTTCAGCAAAATGTGTTGCTTCTGTGTACACAACTCTCAACTTTAGCTAGATTGAAGGTCCACTCGGCCACTGGTAGTTTATTGTTTATCAGTCAACATGGACAAATGTATACTAGCCGCCATGGTAGCCGCTTGTGTAGTGATAAGAAGAAAACGTCAAAATTGAAAAAGAGAAGTGTGGACAAAGGATTGAGTGAAAAAAAAGAGAGTTTCGGTTGCTTCAACACATTAATTCACAAACTAAAACTTGGTGACAAAAGGTTTTATAAAAATTTATTGCGTTATATCAGCTTTGGATTTGGATAGTCTGGTTGAAAAAGTTACACCAGTAATAAAGAAAGAAGATGGTGTGATGAGAAATTCTATATCACCTCGAGAAAGATTGGCACTAACACTACGATTTCTGGCTTCAGGTAAGATACCTGGAATAGATTCATTTTTACCAAACTTGAGGTAGAACTAAAGTTCTGCTGCTGGTAAACATTGCACTGTTTGGCATTAAGCCCGGAGCTGTATTTCATGTTTGGTTAAAAAGAGCTTACCTCACACTAACAACCTATTCCTAATGACAGAATTTTATTTTTTAGGTGACTCCTATCATTATTTGATATTTTTATTCAGGATCCCAGTGCAGACTATTTCCAAAATTGTTCCAGAATGCTGTCAAGCTATATTTGAGGTTTTAAAGAATGAATACTTGAATTATTATTATTATTATTATTATTAGCACCGCGTCTTACTACCCGTTCAGGTTATACACACGCTTATTTGTAATGGTAGGGGTGATTGTGAGATGAACGTGGAGGACCTACAGTTTAATGTGGAATCCGAACCACGGTGGAGGCCTGGAATTCCACACATTCACAAGTTGTGATTAATACGCGTCTTGTCAGAGGTGAAGGAAGGGTTCGGCAATCAAATAAATCTGTGCCGGGACCGAGGATTGAACCCCGTATTCCCAGCACAGAAGTCTGACACCTTACCCCTAAACCGCCAGGTCACCTACAATACTTGAAAGTATGTTAAAAGTTTTTATATTTTAAATAGAATTTATTTAAGAATCCAATGTTTATTTTTTATACTATTTATATATTACATCTGCTTCCATCTTCAGGCATTTTTAATAAAAATTATGTTATATCCATACATTTAATGTTTTTGTTTAGTTTTTAATCCAAACATATTTTTTATTAAAAAAAAGCCTTTAGATTGGAGTGAACTAATAGCGAAACGTCGCCTGAGAAGATAAATATTGTAAAATAAATACATATTCAATTGCTCAAAAAATTTGATGTAAAATATGTACTGATAAGAAAAAAATTGTATTGTTGGTTAAAAAGAATTTTTATTCAGAATCTTACCCACCAAACATAAATTTAGCCTACAGATTAATGAAAATGTTGGCAGTGTCATCTCAATTATCAGTAGACCATGTCGTGCTAATGGTGGGTGTTACTGCTGTGGATACATCAACCAATCCTTTTATTTCTAAAATGGCTGCTTGTATTTTGTGTTTAAGTCTCCTTTGGTATTCCTCTGATCATAAATTCTGTATTCCTGAGGCTACAAAGTTTCCAAAAATTTGGGCATCATTATCAGGAGTCTTATTCTGGTTCATGATTTCTAGTACTTTCTACAAAACTTTGTCTTCTTTTTGGATGTTTGATGTTTTGGAGATCTTGGCCGCATATATTCTGGCGGAAGTCCCACTGACTTCTCATTTTTGCCTTATTCATGTGATTCCTAAATAAAGTGTCAATAAATTAGTATTTTTTAAAAATTCATATTTTGTCAATAGTGAAAGTCTTGGTAGAAATTATAGTTTTGACACAATACATGTCATTATCAGACCTAAAAAATTCCAAATTATTATCAAAAATTATAAGTAAAAAAGACTATACTATCCATAATAAAATATCAAAAATTGAAAATAGATTCTACAATGAATAGGAAACCATAAAATAAATTATTAATACTTTTTTTTCCACAGTAACCTTCATCAGAGGACGAATTGAACAGCTTATGTGATTTTGGAAGGACGTGTAATTTTCTCAATTGCAATGGAGCTCTGGGTGGCAAACATATTGTCATGGTAAAGCCATCACGTAGTGGAGCATTTATTATAATTCCAAACAAACATTCAACCTTGTTTTGATGACTAAGGTTGATGCAAATTACAAATGTATGTATGCATGCTGATGTCGGCTGCAATGGAAGAATGTCAGGTGGTGTCTTTCAAAATTGCTCTTCATCAGACACTCTGGAAACCAATTCACTAAACATACCCAAACCAAGAACTCTTCCGGCAAGAGATAAACCTGTTCCGTTTGTGATTACAGCCGATGATGCTTTCCCACTGAGACTTTAAATGTAATGAAACCATACCCAGACAAAAACCAACCTGGACCAAATCGAGTTTACAACTATAGATTGTCAAGAGCTAGACAGATTGTAAAAACCATTTTTGGATTAATTGCCAACAGATTCAGAATTTTAAGAAATGCTATTTTATTAGAAGCAAAAAAAGTGAGAACTGTTGTTTCGGCTATCGTATGTTTGCATAACTTTCTTATGACTAGAGATTCACCACAAATGTATGCACCACCTGGTGTTTTTGATAATGACAGAGAAGAAGGAATCAGGAATGGAAGTTGGAGAGATGAGAATTTACTTGATAGGACGCTCTTTCCGCTAGTGAGAAATTTTGGACATAATTACAGCAATGATAGTAGAGGAATATGAGAAGAGTTCAAAAAATATTTTGTGTCACCCAATGGTGAAGTGCCTTGACAATACAGGTACAGATAGGTCATACTTATTATCAGTGTTTATTAGCTTTAGTGTTGTTTAAATATTTTTATACATCATTAAAATAAAATGTAGCTATTAGAATAAAATTTAGTACTCACAAAATTGCTTTGTGTTTCTGTACAATTTGAGGAAGACTGCTTAAATTGTAGAGATTCAAAGAAATCCCATTTGCTGGTATATAATTCACCAGAACCTTGTTCACTTTTCCTCTTCCTTATTTTTCTTAATTCATTATTCAACTGAGTACTCAAATTATGAAGTTTTTGGCTGACTTCTCCTGCGTATCAAATCGTTGAGAAAGTTTTTGTTATCTTCCAATGAAACATCCCACAGCAGCGGAATGCCTTCAAAAAGTGATATTAAAAGTTTGTTATAGTCTTTTATCCACTCAAAACTTGACATAGTCAAACTATGTACACACAATGATTAGGCTACGAGTGTCGACACCCTCAAAATGTTTCCGGAAGATTGGAAACTCACTAGAGCGCTCTATGACACTGAATCCAACCTGTTCACATGAGAAATGCAGAGTGATTGGCGACACTACATCTCTGTCTAGCGATACCAGTCTATGGCACTGTACACACACACCGACACTTAGTGTATACACTTGATCTAGACACAAAAATGTCATCGTGTATGCATAGCTTTATAGGCATAGTTTTATTAACCATACATACCCTTAACCATTTCTAAGCATACAAGCCGAATGGGTAGTAAGACAATGTGCTAAAAAAAAACTTAAGTTTTGAAAGATTCTTTGGCACTTAAAATTGATGACATAATCAGTTTATAACTGTATTTGGTACACGTCTGTATAACACTGGACCCTGACCATACTGCAAGTGATCTTAAAGTAAAATATTATATGCATTTAAACCACACTAAAAAAAACATACAACAAATATTGAACTAGTTTTATTTAACTTATTAATTCAATCTGTTGAAATCTTTAACTAATTGAAGCAAAGCTTGAGGGGTTGATAAAATTGTCCTGCAGGCCACAATTTTGAGATACATATTAACTTAAATAGTCAATGAATGTCAGAATATTTTTATACTATGCTTAAAGGATAGATACACATTGACAAGTCTAAATAAGATTTCTTGTCCAGTGCAACTAAACATAGCTTGAGTTTTGTGAAATCAACATGATTAGGACTAGGGAATTCTAGTTGCAGTTCTCAGTGATAACAGCAATTACAAGTGAAACAACTCAATTTAAAACTGTTCGATGTAAAGGGGTGGTGGTGGTTTGAACACAATAGTTCAGGTACTAGCAATCCATCTCCTCCTTAATACACCCCATTACCCACATTCAATGAACAAACCTTTTCAGACAAGTTACTGGTTGATGGTGTTTGAAGATTGTTTACAACTAGACCATTTGCAAACATTCACTTGAACAATAAAACCTGACAAGTGTATTATAAGTTTTCCTTCAGTAGATGACCTATCTAGTAAAGTGAAATAGGGTGTATTATTTGATTAAAGGTAACTTAAATAGTGATTGAATGTCAGAATATTTTTTATAGGTTACTATGCTTAAAAGGAAATACAAACCTTGACAAGTCCAAATAAGATTTCTTGTCATGTGAAACTAAACATAGCTTGAGTTTTGTGACATCAGTATGATTAGGCCTAGGGCCAGATTTAATTTAAATATTTATTATAGCGCTACAATATTAAATTATTATTATTATTAGCACCGCGTCTTACTACCCGTTCGAGTTATACGCACTTATGCTAATGTGTAATCGTGGGGTGATTGTGCGATGAAATAGAGGACCTACAGTTTAACGCGGAATCCAAACCCCGGTGGAGGCCTGGCATTCCCTACATTCACAAGCTGTGATTAATACACGTCTTGTCAGAGGTAAAGGAAGGGTTTCGTAATCAGATAAATCTGTGCCGGGACCGAGGATTGAACCCTGGACCCCAGCAAAGAAGTCCGACCCCTTACCCCTAGACCACCAGGTCACCCAATGTTAAAATAAAAGGTGAATAAAGAATAGTCCTTAATATGCTAGGCATATTTTGTACTATGAGTCAGAACCATGGTTGAATGGTCTAAGGGAGGATTTCTTATATGTTTTGAGCTCAAGCCTCACTTAATATTAAAAGTAGTTATGTGTTAAGACTCACTTTGTTTAACACATTCCTTTAAAAACTTTATTAAAAATTAAAACAACAATTAAAGATAGCAATTTTTGCATTGTTTACTTTAAGTTTCTAACACGAATTTTGTAGAATTTGTGGAATATTATGATTAATTTAAGTCTTATAATATGCACATAAAATATTAATTTTATGACTTTAAATTTGATGTGGTGATGGTACACTTTATATGTCCCATTTTAGGCTTTTTGTTGTTGTTACGATACGATATTTCAATATTTTATTCACTTAAGTACACACACAAGAGTATGTAGAATCGAATGACACCAAGATTTATAAATTTGAAAATTTTTAATAAATATTATAACCAAATGAAACTCTCCAACAAATTGATCAAATAACTTTCAGGATGTATTAGGTAACTCTCTATGATGAAGCGTAACTTACCAGTAATGTTTTGCGCTACACCTGTAATCCTGCACACTAAAACTAAAATGACTTCATCAGGGGATGTATACCATCCACATTTAAATATAAAAAAACACATTAAATAGTTTATTTTATCTTTAATTTACCAAGTATAAAATTAATTTACTAACACATGAAAGATTGTTTAAGTATCATAATAATAATGAATATATTTAAGCTAAGTTGTCTTATTATTTCCATGACATCCTGAATTAATATTTTGCAGAGTTTTATTGACTGGGTTATTTTGTTTAATATAATTGAAATGTGCAAACTGTATAGATGGTTTGTGTGATTTTGCAAAGAAGATAAATTTACTTTGCTTTTAAATCTAAGTTGTGCAAGGTGTTTTAGAACAAAGTTATTAACTAAAGGAATTTCTTTTGAGAAAGTACATGTAAGCCTAGTCTTGTTTTTATATTGTGGGTGTATAACCCGAATGGGTAATAAGATGTGGTGCTAACAAAATAGGCTATATATCAGTATGCTTTATGTGAACGCACATATTAAAAAAATCTCAAGCTCCATAGTACAAGGCCAAGTTAAACTAAATAACCAAAAGGTCATTTGCATGAGTGATGTTTTCATTATTTGATTTTAGATTTTTTTTATTAATTTCTTCATGCTTTTATGTTTGCAAAAATATAGGTATGGCAAATGTCGGTATTTTTCTATTTAAAAAAAGCTAAAAATGGGACGGATGAATGGTAATCTCCCCGATGACATGAACTCTTTTAAAGAAAAATATTATTCAACTCTTTAAGTTGTATAATATATGTATCTGTCAATGGTAAGAATGATTTTGGTTTCTTATCAATGAAATGGTTCAGGTCAGGTTCTAGTTTTTTGAGACAAGTTGATCACTTTTGACTACCATAACTAGTTTTAATTGACATACCAGTAGGCCTACTGGTTATATAAAATACAACATATTAGTTCAAAAACAAAACAAAAAATTATGTAAACAAAAGAGCACAAATCATGGCCAGAATGTCTTAGGCCTTTTATTGGGCACACGAGTTGTATACCTTCTTTATTTAAATCAAGTTAAAACTTTCAGTAGGCCTAATTTTGATGTCCATGAGCTTATTTACCGCTAATTGTTTTAGGGACAAGTAAAGTTATATTATAGGAGGTGTACCCACATTTGTGTAGAGGGAGAGTGGAACACAATTTTGGAAAAACCACCCCCAGTGCACCCAACTAAGATTCGAACCACGATCTCCCTGTTGTCTGCAATCTAGTCTACTATGTGAGGACACTTTAGATCATACGTCACCGAAGATTAAAATGTTTTTTTTGTGGGCATTTTGTTTTTTAGTGATTTTGTTGTATAAACACAATTCACCTACATGACTAGTTTGTATACAGGAGCCTTTTATTTTACCATTATCTAATTATTAAAGAATGAAATTACCAAATGTTGATTTGCAGATCCTTTTCCTCCCTCATCATCCCCAACATATTTTTCTTGAGTATCTAGCGTATGAGTAAAATATTCCACTTCTGGAGTGTCTTTAAGATGGAAGGAGTATTTCAACATCACTTCAGGGTGAATAATAGTTTCATTTATAACTTGACACTGATCATTTAAATTCAAGGTGTGCCATAAATCCTCATAGGCATTCTTAGTAGCAGCTACATCAATAGATATTCTTTCTGCTATGGGATTAAGCGAGCTGAAATATTCTTCTGCGATGTTTTTAAGTGATAAATTCATGTTTGGTGCAGCCTTCTATTACAGGCAGTAAGCTAACTTTGGAAAATATGGTTTCACATACCTTTCTATTGAAAGGAAAATGAAACTTAAGTATGCTTTCGTCGCCTTTGTTTACATTTGAAAGATCACTTGATGAGTTTGTTTCTAAAGATCTTGACTAGATTAAAGCAAGAGTTTTACAGAGAACTTTCAATGTTACCTATTTATTTAACTTAACCAGAGGGAATTATTCTTTTTATAAAGACCACCCCTGACCCTGTGACACATATCAATGACAATTGACAACATGTAAAAGTTTTAGTTCCAGTGGTAAAACATTGAAGAGATATAGCGCTAGTATCTAACATATTAGTATGCACCTTGTTCTCTATAATATAACTGGATGGTCATCTGTGTCTGAAAATTTCAAACCTTCATCTACATACCATTGTGTAAGAGAGAAGGAAACCTTCATGTATCTCCTCTCTTATACCCAAACAAGGCAATTTGTCACGTTGACATCGTTCATTAATTTGATCAAATATATGAAATACATCGATGTGTGATTAGTTAAATGAAATAAATGTGTTAGTAAAAGCTTTGAAGAGCATAACAAAGTTAGAAAATGGTGGGTTTTTCCTTTAAATAAGTTGATGTAGGCTAACATATACGATGATTTTTGAAGGAAGCTCGTTCGGAAGACTTTATCTCGTACCAGAATCCTACCCTATATGCACCGTCTATAGAATATAAGGCAGGCCACACACGTACAGTTTCAACTGACAGTTTGAACTGAACAGTTGAATTGTTAGTTGAAACTGTACACTGTACACTGTAAAAGCACACACACGCACAGTTCAATCCTTAAGTTTTTACAATGGATTCGAAGGAACAGGACGATTTCGCCGCTCTTGGTTTACTTTCTGTAATTTTACGAAGAAGTAAAAAAATTGAAAAAGCGTAAACAGTGGTACGAAAAGTGATTACAAAGGCGAAGTCAATCTTCGGACATTAGTTTATTAAAAGAATTAGGGGAAGAACCATTATATTTCCTCAATTATTTGCGCATGACAGAAACAGTGTACCAAAAATTGCTTTCACTGGTTTTTCCTTTGATTAAGAAGAAAGATACAGTAATGAGAACAGCAATATCCCCTCACGAAAGATTAACTGCTACCTTGAGATTTCTAGCAACAGGCCGGTCGTATGAGTGCCTCATATTTTCAACAAGACTATCACCTCAATCTCTTGGGAAAATTATCCCACAAACATGTAACGCTTTGTACAAAGTTTTGCAGAAGTATATTCAGGTATGTATTTTATAATTTTAAATTACCGATCTTCATCTAGAATAAGAGAAATAAAAACACAAACATTTCTTATTGGCAAACTGCTTTTATTTATATAAAGGGGTTTCATTGAATTTTAAAAGAATCCACTTGATATAACGTTTAGTCTTAAAAAGTGTTGCATTTTTTTTATGAATTAGCATTAAATTGAGTAAAATAAGAGGAATCTGTGTTGTCCTGAGAAATGAACACGTATCCGGTTCCGTCATTATGAATCTGTGTGATTGAACCTTGATCATATGTTGGAGACGGTGTGGGACATGGTGTAATATTAGGGCTGTGACTTTCTGTTAAACCATGGTACATTGACGGTGTGCTTAGATATCCCATTTCAGCCTCAAATAGTATGTCACTTATCTTTTTTTCTGCAATGAGGGTCTGTGCGTTTTTCTAGACCTCTCAACTTTACAGCAATACTTTTTCCTAACAGATCATAACGGTCAAGTTGTTCCTTGGGTGTTTTGAAATGGTCAAGCACTGTAGTCAGCACTTCTGCTGTCAGGTCATCATTTATCTTTTTTCTTTTATTAAAACCAGGTCTTGAGGTTACTGGCAGTGTTGGTAACACTTCTTGAACATCCGCAGTTTTTGATGTAGTCTCTTCAACATCAGCATTCACAACTTCTTCAATTGGGAGTGGATTGTCAACGGATTCCTGAAAAACAAAACTTCATTAGATACAATAATATTAAACTATAAAAAAAACCATTGTAAAAACTAATTATTTCATCATTTCTTGTTCCGTGTTTGTCTCAGTTTCCCAACTCAGAAGAAAAATGGAAGGAAATTGCAACTTTGTTTGAGGAAAGATGGGATTTCCCACGCTGCATCGGTGCCATGAATGGCAAACACATTGATATAATTCGCCCAGGAAACTCTGGTTCTTATTATTATAATTACAAAGGCAAACACAGTATGGTTCTTCTAGCTATCGTTGACGCAAAATACAAATTCCTATTGGTGGATTTTGGAACAAATGGACGCATTTCCGATGGCGGTGTTCTTCAAAATACATATTTCTTTGAAAAACTGGTGAACGAGGATTTACATATTCCACAACCTGACGATGTCACTGACAATTTCAAAAATATTCCATATGTAATCGTTGCAGACGATGCGTTTACTCTCAGAACTGATATTTTGAAGCCATTCAGGCAGGGACTATTAGATTCAGCCGTGAAAGAGGTTTTTAACTATCGATTATCTCGAGAAAGGCACATTGTGGAAAACGTTTTTGGGATACTTGCCTCATGGTTTCATATCTTTTAGACCCCAATTAATTTAAAACCTGAGAATGTTGAGAAAATAGTAATGGCTACTTGTGCTTTGTATAACTTTTTGATTGAACATCAATCTAGTACATACGCCCCTGCGAACTGTATGTATCAAGAAAATACTCATGATGGATTTGTCATTTCTATTGGTTGCGATAGTTCACAATCGAACATGATTCCACTAAATCGTCGTAATCGAGGAAATATTTATAATGACGCAAAAGAAATCAGAGAAAAATTCATGAACTACTTCATGAAAGATGGCCAAGTCTCATGGAAAAATAATCACATTTTAAAAAACAAATAGAAACACATTAGGCATTCTTGTTTGTTCTGTAATGCCATGGCTTGATAGAAGCTTAATGTATTGTGGTGTCCAAAATTATTATCTTTGGATACATTAATAATATCGTGTTTTTCTACCTCGTCAGTTTCACTGTCAAGATTTGAACTTGACGTCCTTGGGTTATCTTAATCTTGCAAGAAATCAAACAGGTCGTAATACCAAAGTACCGGCTTGTAGATTCTATTCGTTGATGATCCAGACTTCTTTGACGCCTCAACTTTCTTTTTCTCCTTGTGAAAGGCAGATCTCAAACAGTTAATTTTATTGATGGCAAACTGCTTGGTAGCCCCAGGTTCAACTTAGTTCAACTTCTTTAACAATTTGGCATATGCAGCATCCTTCTTCGTACGGTCATGATAGTCATGGCTCTTTCTTGCCACAGGCAAGGTTCCGATCGGTAAATTGCAATAAAATCTACAATCACTGGATTTGGTTTATTACGCGACATCTTTAACTCCGTGAAAAAGAACTAAAAAAACCAAACCCAGTTGCTCCTGACACATATTGAACTGAGAACTCTACAGTTGAACCCCCACACACGCAACAATCAGTTAAACCTTTCAGTTAAAAAAAATTATTGAAATTTCATTTGTCTCAGTGTAACTGTACAGTTGAGTTGAACTGAGACTGAAATACCCACACACGTTGAGGTTAAACTGTACAGTTGAACTGTTCAGTTCAAACTGCCAGTTGAAACTGTACTTGTGTGGCCGACCTAAGGGTGCTAGTAAAACACACGAGGTGCCCATGTGGCGAAATTTTGAAACTCAAAAGTGAAACAGTTCAATGTCGTTGATATAGTTAACGTGCATTATTCCAACAATAATGGGAAAAAATATTATTAAATATGGTTCTCAAAAGGTTAATCCTGGCTATAGCTCCGAGTAATCTTTTATAAATGATTTAGCTTTATTTCAATCGAGCCAAATTATTGATTTGATCGAACTTCAAGATGAAAATCCAAACTATATAACATGATGATTGATATGTAATCTTACCAAACTAAGTTTAATTTATATCCTATAAGCTAAGTTTGAATAAATTGCACAAATTAAAGCGTTTTTAAAATACTATAATTTTAGTAGCCTAGGTATTATTTGATTTTATGTATCCTTGCGAGTGTAATAATGGTGTTAAATAAAATTATTATTTGGAATTTATAAGAAAAATGGTCGTGGATAGTATAGAAACACGAGGGGATTCTTTATTTCTCTCTTCCAAATTATGATAGATTTTATGATTTATAGCATTAAAACGCACACCTTAAGATGTGGAATTACGATAGCAACAAAATAAATATTGTAAAAAAATTCCAGGGTGAAATAATACATTCTTTGAAAATTCACCAAAATGTACTTTACTAGGCCATCCACATCAATTCCTTCTAACAAAATTATTCTTAAAATAATAGTTGATTGAATGTTGTATTTATTCACACATGAAATGTTAGGTTAAGTTCGAATTGGTACCATATCATACGTTAACCACAAAATCTGACTGTACCATCATGTTACAAATAGCAAGGCCCTATATATATATATATGTCTGTGCGGTGCACGATATCATTTATTTATTTTTAACAGAGGTTTATAAGAATGACGTCAAACTCAAAGTTAAAAGAGANACCGGTATAGGTAAGAACACACTTAGCAACCATGAAATCAGCTTCAGTGATTGGATGGTCTAAGGTGTCACTTTCAGTAGTTGTCGGGATTGATGGCCTCACTACGTCACACCTCGAGATAGTATTGTGATGCTCATTAACATACTTTCCACATCCATACCGTTATTTCCCCACCCTCTGACCTACTTTCCCCCTCCTCCTGACCTCTCCCCTACCACCCCATCCCAGGACATGTTGGTTCTTGATGATTAATTATTAATGATTTTTAATTAATTATTGTTAATTAATTAATTGGTAGGATAGGGGTGTTGGAGTTTTTATTTATACATTTGTTTATTAGAACCTTTCGCTAGGGCTGTCGGGATAGAATGAACATTGACGGGCATCAATGGGGACGCGAGGTGCAGTTTTAGAACCTTCTCTAGCAAGTGTCAGCGACCGACCCACCCCTTTCACTTCCTTCCTCTGACTGCTGGTCATAAGCACTTGAATTCTCCCTCACCCCCTCTCTCTCTTCACGCTGCCCAAATTCCCCCGAGCCGTGAAATGTTAAATTTAAACATATGTGCTCCTTACAGACTCATTAACCTGTAGAATTCCGGTCATTCACTACAGGTAATGAGCCAGTCGTCCTGAAATTCGCTCATCGGTCGTTACTGAGCCAAGAATAGACAGCGATGCACTTGTTGACTCTGGAACTACTTCACACCAGCCCTCAAGCTCCCGGTAATGACCCGAGCTATTTAAGGGTAGTGAGCTCCTTACATGAACTCCCGAGTTCGTTAACCGCCGGCCAAATTGACCACAATACCGCTATATAATACTACAGCTCCTGAGTTCATCGAAGCCGGTCGACGAAATGTTCCGCTAACTGCATGACACAGGATTCAAACCTGGGACGTTTTCTCTCTCTCTCTTATCCTAGAAGCTCCGTCTCAAACATTATGGATAAGTTGAAATAAAGTCACAATATTGTCTGAAATACGTAGAAAGTATTATTAATATAACAACCATTTTACATATATAGTTTAACTCCGCTCCTTTCCACTTCTTTTGTGACAATTTTACAAACACATAGCGTATAGACCGAACGGGTATTAAAACGCGGTGCTATATATTATTATTATATCTTAGCTGTACGACAAAACCAATTTTTCTGTCTCTCTCGGCTAAAGCAATATTCCTAATACTCAGGCTCGTGAGTTCATCGAAGCTGGTCGAAGAAATGTTCCGATAACTTCTTGACAAAGGATTCAAACCTGGGACGTTAAAAAAAACTTCTCTCTCTCTCCTAGAAGCTCCGTCTCAAGCATTATGGATAAGTTGAAATAAAGTCACAATATTGTCTGATATACGTAGAAAGTATTATTATAGCAACCATTTTACCTCCGCTTCTTTCCACCTCTTTTGTGACAATTTTACTAACACGTAGCGTATAGACCGAACGGATAGAAAGATGCGGTGCTAAATATTATTATTATTATTATTATATCTTAAATGTACTAATATTGCATGGTACTTCATACCATAACTCAAGAGCTGATGGAGTTTTTAGCATCACTAATAGGTGTTATTACGGTAACGTCTTTACGCTGTTAAATGCAGCCGCAACCGAGCAGTTTTTTCTCGCAACATTAACGCCGCCTGTTCGTGGAAGTGGGGGTACACTTTGTTTAGCAAAAACCCTCGCGACATTAGCGGTGCTCGTACAGACTTTCTAGGACTCGTAAACTATCGGTGTTTTCTGCTCTCCCTCTTCGCAAATGAGTTCTCACTTCCCAATTCCTGATCTATTAACGTAATTAGTACTTAAGCGCGTACGTGTTGCTAAAATGTGTAGAGTTCGTGTGTGCCAGATCGTTTGAGTTTGCACAAACTATGCGTGTTTTCCACTCTCCCTCTACGCAATTGTGGGTACACGCACGCTAACTTGATTATTACGACACACAATGTATCCAGCTGTCCGCTACTAAATTATACATGTGAGCTGATTTCACCCTAAACCATTATTTGAAATAAGTCTCTTCTCTAAACCTTCCCTCCAGTAAACACAATATATTATTTAGTCACAAGAGAATGTGTAGCTATCTGGACAGTTATTATGTTATGGTCAGATAAATAACCCGAGTGCTGATCAATAACGTTCATGTAGAGGCTAAAGATGGACAGCATTTGTAGTTGTCACCACAAAATTGGTATAAAAATCCCCAGCCTTAATACATTTGACAGGGATCAGAACCCGGTTTCCTCCCATATTTAGCAGTCTAGTCTATTGCGAGAGTAGCGCCTTAAACCGTGTGGTCATTCTTTATGTTAATAACTCCCAGCTATATAAAAATCCCAGGCCTCAATACATCTGACAGGGATAAAAACCTGGTTTCCTCCCATCTTTAGCAGTCTAATATATTGCGAGAGTAGCGCCTTAAACCGTGTGGTCATTATTTATGTTAATAACTTCCAGCTATATAAAAATCCCCAGCCTCAATACACCTGACAGGGATCAAAACCCGGTTTACTCCCATCTTTAGCAGTCTAATATTTTCAGCCATAAAACAAAACAAAAATAGGGCTAAGGACATTGTCTAATACTAAGACAGTTCCGATACAATAAAATTTTCGTATGAAGGTACTTTTAAATTGACTGCAAACTAATTAGTCTCTGACCACAAGGTAGCTTTAGCGTCATTGGTTTCTATGTTCTATGGCTGACAATATCGAGAGAGATTACAACCCCCTCCCCCAAAAGGCTAGAGTATTGCTGTTTACCGGCCAAGTTGTGTATTTTGCTGAAACAGCACACAGTATGTATCCCTTCTGTCCGGACTAGCATTGTAAAAAATAATGTTATGTGATACGATCGACCTGTATTCAAAGGTGAAGTTTGAATCCACATTTGCGTGGAGGGGCGAGAGTAGGGAAATGGACAACTATCTAAAGCAAACTAGCTGCAGTACACCTGGGACCACATATTGTGTTCTATTCACGGGACGAATGGCGTTCACTGGCATAACGCGCACAGAGTTTGTGATCCGCAGCAGCTTAAAGTTGTTTAGTGCCTCCACACTTGCGTGTGGAAAATCACCCTCAGTACGCCCTCTAGGATTCGTACCACTCACACACACCTAGGCAGATACCTCGTGACATAGCCCTCTCACGCCGTCGGTGTATATGTTCTTTGGGGTGACAATGTCATGCGATTACAACCCCCTCCTCCAAATGACAAAGTTGTATGTAAAAAAATGTACCTACATTTGCGTGAAGGTCTCTGTTATTAGCTTCAAAGTTAAGCTTATTGGTATTTAGAACAGTGCCTTACTACCTTTACGGGTTATACGCTAGCTGATTAGGAAAGGTGAAGTAAGGAAATGTTTCAGCATTTACGCTGTGGGAGAGAGAGAAAGAGTGCGCAAGCAAAAATTTAACATCCCAACTTTTACCCGTCTGAAGTACAAACCCTGGACGATGAGCCATGTTGTACAGATAGTGGTCCTGACTATAATTGAATTAACATTTTGGTCTAACCGGTTAGGGTCAAACCCCTAACTTCCTATAAATAATATCAAAATTTATTTCTAAAATGGAAACTTGGACGTAATTATCTGTTGAACTGGAACACATTATCACATTTGATTTATCGATTAATTTTAAAGCAATAAGGGTTGTGTGAAAATTAATATTACTCCCTCAATGATGAGCCAAATAGTAATTACCGATTCTATCTCGATCTAAATTAGAAAGAACGGTTCAATGCTTCTCTAGAGAAAAATGGGATTTGGTTTCTATATATAGAGCTGGTTTAGAATAACCCTGTCTTCTTCTTCTTGTGAAAATAATAAGAATAAGTTACGGAATGGCTGATTAAGTAGGACAATGGCAAATTCAACAACATCCACATCAGGTATTTCAATTATTTTCTTTTACATAACTTAAAAAGTGTTTGATTTAATTTTAAATTTGTGGCTGTTCTAAGTACTAATGTATTAGGAAATGGAAAGGCTAAATTTAGAGGAAGTAAACACGCATTTGCATGGTGTGAGAGCGGAAAACTAGCCCTATTTCACACACACCCAAGATTCGAGGGGGGAATCCTTAATTCAGTGGACATATACTCTACCAACTAAACTAAGAGTTGATAGGGATTGTTTGATGTTTAGGTTACAAATAACTAGAACAGATGTTGCGAGGAAAGCCTACTTAAGGGTTTCTACACCTATACAATACACAGCAGTGTTGAAGGAGAGCGAGAAATCCCCTTAATATTTTCCCTGACTGTAGCCACTTATGATTTACAAGAGTAGGTCAATAGGAATGGCATGCGTCACTGCTTGGAAGGGTGTAACAACGAAGCTCATAACATTAAAAAAAATACCATAATATGTAAAATCAAATAATCAAACAAATATTAGATTAGTGGTCTTAAAGCTTAAAGTTAAATGTTTTCAGTTACATAGATTTATATGAAGGCTTAGTACGATAAAGGATATGAATGTTGTTAATATTTGAATTTGACATAGTTAAATAATAAAGCCGACAGGTGAAACGTTCAAAATTGTAACAAACATTAGTAACTCAATATTTAATTACTTCAACGGTTTGCAGGAATTATAGAAGCTGTTCATTTAATTTTATATTATTTTTAGTGAATTTATTAAATAAACAAATTTATAGTCCCTGCGGTATTACAAAACCCTAACTTGAGAGTTATAAATATATATTAATGTTTGATGGAAATATAAAATCGATTAATTATTTTATCTGTGCGGAATTAATTAACACACTACCTATCTCTAGATATTTAAAGCTTTGCAACTTGAATTTATGTAAAAGTTATATAAACACCGTGATTTATTTTCCTAGATATTTTACTTATAAACTTGTGTAAAAGTTATTATTTATGTTATCAAAATATATAGCCGACATGATTTTTCCCTAGGTATTTAACTTAGGAACATATGTAAAAGTTATACATTATTTAATAAAATGTAGTCGCCGTGATTGTTTCGTATGATATTTAAAATAAATTCAAGTGAACGATACTGATTTATCTCCATTAATTTCACAAATAGTTGTAGGCCTATTATTTATGTTACTGTTAAAATAATTGTAGATAGTACCATCTTGTTCTACATTAAAAATAAAATCCTTCTAAGATATAGTCTGAAGATAGCTGATTCAAATGAGAAGTTAGAGTTGACGTGCAGTGACATAACTTAGGGCTTTTCTGGGTTCAATTTATTTGTTCAAATTTATTCGTTCAACCATTTTAGTTGGATGTGCAACATCTGTTTATCGTATTTTCATTGAACCAACTTTTAAAGTTCCTTTTTGTAGATACGTAGACCTATTATAAAATACATCTTGTGTAAGGAAATCTTAATGAACTAGTTACTTATTAAATGATTAATGCACGATAATACAATAGGCCTCAATGAATCCACTTACACCTTTAACCGGAAATTAGCTATCGAATATATACTTGGAGTGATGTAGTCTTACGAAAAAAATTGGTTATATTCCCTAGTCAAAGATGGGACCTATGGAAGCGTATACATTATAGACTATTAATTGAGTAAAGGTGAACGTCAATTTTTGTGTGGAATTGAATGCTCGCGAAGGGTTTGGTTGATGCTATATTTTAATATTAATCAATTTACTATTTATTAGGCATGAATTAAAGTAAAACAATTTACTGTATCTAAATAAAATAATGCAATTATTAGGTATATATCATTGACCATTGGGGGAGGCCTAGACGCAGATGGGCGGATAACATTAGATGGACTTGAAATAGATAGCATGTAATGAGGTGGACTGGATAGAATTAGCTCAAGATAGGGATAGGTGGCATACGATTGTGAGTGCAGCAATTAAATTTAGAGTTCTTAATGATGTCTATACTAGGAGAAAATTTAACTACCACTTTCTTACTTAATTTTTTATCTTTTTTTCAATTATGCGTTAATATAGATTAAAAACAAAAAATTAGTCGTTTTATTGACCACCAACAGCCAAGATGAGATGGAGTTGAATGTGTTTCAGGTGCCACTGATCTTAAGGCAACCAATTTTGACAACACTCACAGCTACGGTTGTAGTTTCTGTATCGCCAACGGCAGCGTCGTCAAGGACAAATACCATGTCAGAGCGATAAAGATTTTTAAAAACAAACTGCGGAAAATAAAGGACTCTAATAATTACTTTAGAAAATCGGTGCTGCTCAAAAGCATAATGATACGGCAACAAAAAGAGGTTGAAGAAGCGAAGTTACAGAAACAGCAAGCCCCTTACAACCCCTGGTGCTATACACCGCCCGGTTTCACAAGAGATACTCCTTGTGAAGATGGTGGTGTCGTGAGCCCTCTCTCTGTGACTAACACCGGGAGTTCTGAGACATCTGTATTGAATGACACCCCCACATTTATCTAACTCTGGACAACAAATGTTTGCTGAAGAAAGATTCTTCCAAGAAGTGTTCCTTTGATGAAGTAGAGGATTGCGACGTCCGTGACGTCCTACAACAGTTCTACATGCCACCGACACTGTGTATGCTCGATGAGGACAACGCCGTACTATAGATCCCTTCATCAGCGCTGGGGGAGGTTTTTCTAATATACTTTTCATTAATACAGATTATTTATTTATCTAAAATAAAATAACTTAAGCGTAGTTTACATGCAACAATATATATAACGTCTGATTTTAACAGGAAAAATCTATTATTTACAAATATCAAATAAATTTCAGGTTAATCACGTATAATTTTTTTTTAAATTTAAATATTGTTAAATATATATTAGAAAAATTTTGGTTCAAAGTTTATATTTACGGATTGGTTATTGTGATAAACAAAATGTTGTGTTTGTTTTTATAAATAAAACATAGTAATTATTATTTGGTCCGCTATTTCAATCAAAACTATTATAGAATAATAATTGATTTTTTCCCCCTGTTGGGTATATTTTATTTAAATTAAATAACAAATAATTTGTTTGATAAGTTTACATGCAACAATAGTCTGATTTTAACAGGAAAAACCTAATATTTACAAATACCAAAAAATTTCTGGTAATTCGCGTATAATTTTTATTTTTGAAAATTTAAATTTTGTTAAATAAATATTAGAAAAATTTTGATTCAAAGTTTATATTTACAGATTAGTTATTGTGATCAACAAAATGTTGTGTTTGTTTTTTATAAATAAAACATAGTAATTAATATTTGGTCCGCTATTTCAATCAGAAATAATATTATAGAATAATAATTGATTTTTTCACCTGTTGGGTATATTTTATTTAAATTAAATAACAAATAATTTGTTTGTTTCGTTAAAGAACGCCGCAATTAGACTTATAAATTACGTTATTATTGATAATCGACCAGAGTTCCTCAAGCGGAAATATATTAGAAATAATTACATGAATAATATTTAAAACAATGTTTATATATCATTATTAGTATCATTTCATGGTTTGATCTATATCTGTGAAAACTTTTATTTGTGTAAATAAATATTATAAAAACTGTTATGTTTGTGTTTTAACATCTACACCCAAATACCTCTCCCATCCTATGAATACAAGTTTATTTGACTTAGAAGCTCTGTCTCAAATATTATGGATTAGTTGAAACAATTCAGCTCATTTACTTTCTCTTTGGGTATCAATCTAAAGTCTACGAAGTAAACACAATACTTATTAATTGGCACCTGTCTTAACGTATGAATACGTGAAATTAGAGCTAGGGGCTTTTCTAGTTGTTCCTATGAAAATGGGACTGTAGCTTGGCGATTTTCGATCTTGTTTTCTCTCTCTCTCTCTCTCTCTTCCCTGCATGGCTATCCGTGTATTTATATTAATAGAGCAGGAATCTATAATAATAAAATAAAGTGTGTGTGTGTGTGTGACTCCCAAGCCCGAACTATTTACCGTTATATTTCAATCATCATAACTTTCTCGATGAGGCTTGATGTACTTCTTCGCTGCTCCTTCTAGAGGGATAGACGCTAATTACTTTTATAAATACAAGCTACATATTGTTGAGTCACAAGTCCTTGGTTCGACTCTCGTATCCAGGTGTCAATGATGGAGTAAGCATAAATAATAGCTTTGGATAAAACAAAACCTATATAATAGTATACATTGAAAGTGTTAACAACTTGATGTATTGATAAAATATTCTTATGTGTGATAGTAACGCAATATTTAATTACTTCAACGGTTTGCAGGAAATATAGAAGCTCTTTCTATTATTTTTAGTGAATTTATTAAATAAACAAATTTATAGTCCCTGTGGCATTACAAAACCCAAGTTTGAGACAGTTATAAAATTTTATAAATATATATTAATGTTTGATGGAAATATAAAATCGGTTAATTATTTTATTTGTGTTAAGGGAATTAATTAACACACTATCTCTAGATATTTAAAGCGTGTGTGCCTAAAATACACCTTACGAATACCTTATATAAATATAAACATATTTCTTAGAGACAGTTTTGATAAATATTATTATAAATAACTTATTATTCGTGACCCTGTAAAACTATTTTCATGTCTACGGTTCATGCTTATTGACTCACAATAGCCAAGGTGTGATGGAGTTGAATGTGTTGCAGATGACAGCCCTGCACCTGATCGTAGTTTTAACGGCTACATCCCACTCTCTCTCTCTCTCTCCCCCTCCTAGAAGCTCCGTCTCAAACATTATGGACAAAATACTTTCTCTTCTGGTAGCAACCTCAAGTCACAACAACAATGTTGTCATCTCATTCGTGTCTTTGATTCTCCATCCGACTTATTTAAGGGTTAAAAAATAATAATATTTTATTGTTAGTTTTTTTTATTGACAATCAGCAATTGATTAATTTAAAACATTCAAAGCAACAACAAGCAGCAATATTATTTAAGTCTTTTGACCAATACATATAAAATAAATCTACCATCTAGAAAATGAGTAGTAGCCACCTCCAAAAGGGCACGCTCAGAGGCGCTAGAGCGAATATTGACAATGTCTCCACAGTTTTTACATGGCAATTTTACTCTTCCAACAAAGTCAAGCACAATAACATTCGGTTCTTTTCCGATAGCACAACGTTATAACTTTTGTTTTTCTCAAGTTCGTTTAAGCACTTGACATGATTGTATTCCTCAGGTCTAACGCACTGCATAATACCTCCTCGTTCCAACAGACATCCTGGTGAGCATCATTTGGAGGTGTTTGATGTTTGTGCCGAATAAAATTGGAGAGCTTTGCGTAGGATCCGCCGCATTTAAATGGCATACTGTCAGTTGGAGTTGCAGAAAAAGAAATAAACACTCGCTCTACTCACAAACTCTAACTTTTTTTCTCTTCAAAATGTCACCTGTAGCTCCGATGACGCCAGAAGAGTACGTCTAGTTTATTAATTCACTTTTAAACTTCACACTTTGTCCTCCAAGATATGTCATACAGCGTGCTTTAGATTTAAATTGCTTACAATCCAAATAATAGATTGACTTTGGAAGGAAAACGTTACCGAAACTGCCCAGACCTAGTATGTAGTCGTCGGGCGTTTCACCTATAATTTTAACATTTGAATACGTTTTGTACAGTGTTAAATCCTCAATATTTACGGGTTCTCCGGACTTTACCTCCTCCGGTGATGGTGGTAGGCACGCAGGTGACGGGTAGGTAGACGACTCTGGTGGAGAGTACTCGGGCGACTCTGATGCCTGGTAGGTAGGCGACTCTGGTGGTGGGTACTCGACTGACTCTGTGGGCGACGGCGGAGGCGGCGGCGTCGTGAAGGAAGGTGGCGGGTGGTGTGGATATCGGAAGGGCAGCGGTGGTGGGCGTGGCAACACAGCCACAACGTCCCTCTTGCGGAAATTATACACTGCGCACGTCATATCACACATGTACGTTTCCTAGATTCTCTCGTAGGGTAGTACTTCCATCGCTCTTATCGTGTGACAGGTAGCGACGCAAAACTCTATGTAGCCTCGCTCCTCTACTTTGTAAATTACCTGTCTATCGCTCACCGCCACACTGTGAACATTCTCTACCATCATATAGGCACGCCCCTCAATCGTATGACCCACAAACATTAAATTAATATAGCCGGATCTAAGCATGGTGAGCGTACCTGAGAGCTAAACGTTATGTAGGGTTCACGATGCACATGTATTAACGGCCCCGCTGCCCGATGTTGTTGTTGTTAACTGCTTGCCTCTTAAACGCGTTCAAAGGTCACAATGGTAGGTGAACCAGGTTTTACTCCAGCGCAGGTAAATACCAGTTTTTCTTTATTTAACTCACACACGTCTTCATCTGTTAGAGTACCAAAACGACAGGGTAAAAATACACAAAACCCGCCATCTAGATAGGCTATTAGGCGTCTCTCGAACTTTGTATTGACCGCTTTTAATTTATCCGCCGAGTACTTTTAATCTACGGTTAGATCACACAATTTTATGGTCTGCACGGCGTCGACAATATTTACCAGCTGCTGTAACTTGTCCATCTTGAGCTGCTTATAAATAGACAGCCAAGTGGGCGTCCCTCTTTATACCCACCCCCTCGATCGACGTCACGAGAAGAACAGGGTCACGATCTATTCTTGTCTCGACTTTTCTTGTCTGCCCACCCACCTGGCGCCAGGGAAAACCCCGTTGCCTAGGTCAATGACCTCAATATCTATTATTGTCTTGTCAGACCGACATACTGGCGCCAGGCTTTGCAACACACTGACCTAGTTCACGATCTATTCTTGTCTCGTGAGCCGTCAAGCTGATGCCAGGGAAAACCCCGTTGCCTGGGGCAATGACCTCAATATCTATTCTTGTCTTGTCGGGACGACATACTGGCGCCAGGGGTTTTGAAGGAGGAGGGGGTCTCAAGATAGGAGAACCAATTATCACACTCTACCACTGACAGCCATAGCGCAAGGTTCGTGATGGGCAGTTCTGTAGTGTCTTGTGGCTGAGGAGCCAATGTTCATTCAACATAAGACAGCCATAGTGTGAGGTTCGTGCCGAAACGTCACGGACCGTTTGCTCACACCAATCAATGAATAAAAACTCCAACACCTCAATTCTAGCCAATAATTAATTAGCAATAATCAATTAACAATCCTTAATAATTAAAAGGCCTTCAGGAGAGGTTCATTCCGACAGGGCCTTCTGACGGGGGAACCAATGTTCATTCAACATAAGACAGCCATAGCGCAAGGTTCTAACGCCCTAATCAATTAATAAAAACTCCAATACCTCTATCCTACCAATTAATTAATTAAAAATAATCAATTAACAATAATTAATTAACAATCATTAATAATTAATCAGCAAGAACCAACATGTCCTGGGTTGGGGGTGGTAGGGGAGAGGTCAGAAGGAGGGGGGAAAGTAGGTCAGGGGGTGGGGGAATAACGGTACGGATATGGAAAGTATGTTAATGAGCATGACAATACTATCTCGAGGTGTGACGTAGTGAGGCCATCAATCCCGACAACTACTACTTTCACAATAGGTTGGATTGCAGGGAAGAGGTAAATTGGAGTTTGAATCCCGGGCGGGCGGGCTGAGGATGTTTTTTTACAAGTGGCTTTCCACTCCCCATCCATGCAAATAAGGGTGCACTTCTTCTCTAGTATAGCCTCTTCATACTTAACACATACGATTTATTTATAGTTCAGACACGTCTAATCCGAACGTTTAGTGAGGCGCAGAGACAAAAACTTGATGAAAATGTTATACTATTTAAAACAATAAAATGTGAATACGAGAATATGTAAACATTATCAGTGGTCACATTGTTTACTGCGTCACTTTCTTACTGGACTGGATTGCCAGTGATGGGAATGTTGGAGTTCAAATTCCTTTCGGGTGTATTGAAGTGGGCGAGAATTTTTTTTTACTAAATGGTTACCCACTCTTTCTCCACTTATATTGTACTGTTGATTATAATCGGACCTAAGTTCTATCGACCTTGACGTTCCTGATAGTGGTGAGTGACGAAGCCCGGTGGACAAACTTTAAATTAGGAGTAGTTAGGGAATAAGGTGGCAATCTGGAGGGGAATGGGTGGAACTAAAGTTTTCAATAATCTTTTATAAACAATTAATTCAATATGTGTTAAGTAATTAAATCTCTTTGTACCTTTTTTATATATGTAATTTTACCTTAATGTTTTTTTATATATTTTATTTTAAAAATACCTCCAAACTAGCACGCATTTCAATTCTAACAGAAATAAACTTTTAATTCTTTTAAGAAACATTGTTCATATTTATTGTAAAATGTAAGAGAAGACAGAACGAATGAGCTGTGTTGTTATTTCATTGAAATAAAGAAAGGTCTCGTTTCCCCTCTTTCCCCAACCCTCTTGCAATAGTTGATACTTTTAAGTTTGTTGGAGATGTCATCAGAGACATCTAGCGATAAAACTCTACACTCCATGTATAAAGAAAGTTTCATAAGAGGCAAGAGAAATGTTATTTAAAAAATAGTTGTTGATTTATCATCTAAACGCGCCAATAAAATCTAAAATATCAAATCTGTAGCTATGTAAAAACTACCAAACCTAGCTTGAAGGGGTTAAATCCAAATTATGTATATTTGTTTGTTTAAGTAAAATGGTCCGTTTGAAAAAAATATTTGATCAACATCATGCGTAAGTTTTAGAACTCTCTTCTACACCATTAATATAGACACATTTACTAAAAGCTCAAGATTTATGAAACAAAATCATATTATACATTGTTGCAAAAATACTCCACCAAAGATATAATAAATACTTTTTTTTACGGAAACGTCGAGTAAAGAGGAACATTTCTGTCCACTAAAGAGCATAACAATCAAATCACCAAAGGGTTTAATGAATATATATATATATATATATAGTGGTTTTAATATAATAAAATATTTTAAGTTTGAATAGTACTACAACTTTACAATGATAAGTAATTTCGTGTCTCAAATTGTTGCGGAGAAATCAAAATCAAAAATTTCTGCTTATGTAAAGTATCTACCCTCAAATTCATTTTCATGGGAAAATGAGGATATAGATTAAATTAAATCAAAATCATTAGAGGGAATTTGGAGAAAAAATATATTTTTCTCTCTTTTTTCCAATCAGTAAACTACCCTTGATTTTATATTTAATTATCTAGTTCCAAAAATCCCCCGGGGCAACCTATGCTTTAGCCATAGATGCCAAGTTTAAACCTGACCAGTAAAATTATTTGGGATGTAGGCCGGTATAATAACACACAGGCAGACAGACAGACGTCATCACGAAAACCACTTTTTCGGTTTCAAGGGTTTCAAGGTTTCACATCGACATGATCAAAATCTCGAGTTAAATTTTTTTGACGAGCACAATATTTCTCTCTCCGAATGGTCGAGAGAAATTATAAATGTGTGATACGGTCATTATTAAGGACGTAAGATCATACTCTCTAGCTATTTAACAACTTAAAAAAAATGTAGACCACGTCTTACTACCCGTTCAGGTTATATACCTAATTACTAATTACGTTAATGTTGTGGAAGGTTGAATTTAGAGGACGTGTATGCCTAATTGTATTTTCATGAAGTGAGAGTTGAAAACAATTTTGGGAAAACCAATCTCAGTACACTCTAACAGGATTCAAACCCCGATCACCCCGTCGTTGGAAGAACAATCTATTGAGAGAGTGACACTTTTGGCCAGTGGTTCTCAACTAGTGTTCCGCGACACAGCACTCAAATTTTGACTAGGTTCAAGCCTCTTGTTAAAATACTTATTAATGTATCAATAATACAAAACACAACTAATAACTTAAAATATTGATTATCTTAAGTTTACTTTGATAAATAATGTTTTTATTTCTAACTTCCAAAACTTTTTTTTAAACTGGTATTCGCCTTTTAATCCCTTCAAGTCTGCTACTAGAAAATTGTATAAGTCTGTAAGTATGCTGCAGAAAATACTCTTATTTGAAAGTGTGCCACTAAAAAGCTACTATTTGACAGTGTGCCACTAAAGATTCTCTCATTCGAAAGTATGCCATGAAAAGTATGATTATTTGAAAGTGTGCCGCTGAAAATGCTCTTATTCTAAAGTGTGCTACTAAAAAGATTCAATTTGATAGTGAACCACTAAAGATTCTTTCATTAGAAAGTATGCCATGAAAAATACTATTATTTGAAAGTGTGCCGCTGAAAATGCTCTTACTCTAAAGTGTGCCGCTAACACAAAAAAAGGTTGAAAACCACTACCTTAGACCATCCGACCACCGAAGTGGGTGAAACCACTTAATTCGCAGTTTAAATCATCGGTAATGAATACACTGCTCTAAGAATCCTATTGTTGTTTAATAGATCTTCCTCAAAAAAATGTTTTTTTAGCGTCATCCGTTTTACTTCCGATCGGTTAGTTTCTTTTTTAAGGATCTCTGTCGCACTGACCTCTATTTCAAAAAATGCCGACTAAGTTACCGTTACTCTGTTAATACGTACCTAACAAGAGGCAGCTTTGGTGACTAGATAACTAACGTTGCTTTTCTACTCAAGAGCGGTGAAGAGTAGATACCCCCTCACAAAGTAGGCCAAATCGTACAAACAGAACCACGTGACAAACCATACCTATTTCATCTAAACGGGCTCCAGTTCGATGCTGAGATTAGTTTAAACACAAGATAATTTGGAAACCAAATGATTGATTAGACAGGGAGATATTTTTTTTTAAATCCGGTAGTCTTGAAAGTCACGTGGCATTTCCCTATGTGGGCCAAGGTGGTAGTCGGAGAGTGTTGATCCAAGTTCAAGGCTCCGCAGTTTCCCACAAGTTGACAATCGGTCACAGCGTGAACATCTCCTTTTTCCTATAGCCGGGTTGTCCTAGTGTCCGAGTAGGATTGAGATGTTTAGGAATCCTAAAAACGAGTGATTTCACATTTTAGTTAGAACTAAGCAGCATCAAGTGTGGATCTTATTTAAAGTTATTCTGTTGTTCCCGGTATGTTTATAAAGTTGTTCTTGCTTTTTTAAAAAACAACATGTGTTTACTATTCTTTTTATAAACAGCAATATTGTGTTCTACAATAAATATGGATATTCTGATCACCTTTCTCGTGGTAAGTAAAATAAGCAATTTTTTTAATGGTTTCTTCTAAAACAAATTCTTAAATTTGTTTTTTAAAGCATGGTATATGATGAAAACAATGTCGAGAAATACTATTAATGGTTTGTCGCTTCAGACCACGTTTATAATAAATAGGTCACCCATGAAAAAATATATATATATATATTCTTACTTATTCATAAACATTTGATTCTTGAATTTAAAAATATTGAATTAGATTAATTATTTAGATTTCATCTCTCACTGTTAAAAAACATCCCTGATAAGTCTTATAAAATTGGGTCACTGTACTTTACAATCCATGCTGTTTGTTGGCCCATTTAACTCGGTTCGACTGACTTAGGTGCAAGCATCGTTAATGTATTAAATATAATTAACTAGACCTGTGATTAAAATGAACTTTATAACGATATTGAAGTATTTACGAAACTGATATTAACGGAGTTTCAGAATCAGTTCAAAATGAATAGTTTAAATTATTTATTTAAAACTTGACAGTAAAAATAAAATAAAAATATAAGTTTTGTAACTGGGCTACTTGTTTCAATACATAATTAAAATCTCACACCTTTTAAGACATATTCTCATCCCAATTTTAAAAATATTTTATTCTGATGTCTAATTTTATGATAGATTATTTAATGTAAAGTATGAAATAATTTCATCAAGATATTGACTTTTTAAGCCTATTACTAAGTTAATAAATGATATAGCTTCATAATATACATTTTATTAAATAAATAGCCGAATTAATGTTGAATAGAAAATATAATTATTGCGATAGTTAGCTTAAATTGTATTTTTTGGATGACGCTTTCTCTCATATGTATTTATTAAACTAGATAATTTTTCGAATTTTTAAATTCCAAATATGACATAGATAAATTAATAAACTAAAATAAAATTAATCATTACATATTTACATGTTGTCAAGGAAACCAGACCAAAGAGATTACAGTAGACGAACAGACCAAAGGGACAGCTAAATAAGCAATTATTTTTACCTAAAATTGATATAAATTATCTTGAAATTATTACTATTATTATTAGCACCGCGTCTTACTACCCGTTCGGGTTATACGCACTTACGCTAATGTTTAATGATAGGGTGATTGTGATATGAAATGGAGGACCTACAGTTTAACGTGGAATCCGAACCACGGTGGAGGCCTGGCATTTGAAACCAAAATGTACTCTGTTTTAAACCATTATCTTGCGTTTTCATTTATATCTCTTTGAACTCAATGATTTTACATGGTAAATAATTCAATAAAAAAAAGTTTCCTACACACATCGGTGGATACGCTGTCGAAGGAATAAGTCTCATCTACTTTGAGTAACTTCCAGTCCAGGTGAACTAAGCTGATTTAAAAAAATTGGTTTTTACTATCTCTATCTCTCCACGCAAATGCGTGTGCATTTCCTCTAAATTATACTTGTATATACCTTCCCTATTAGCGTAAATGTTGGGATATATCGAACGGTTACTAAGACGTGGGTCACAATAGACTAGACTGCCGATGATGGGGAGATCGGGGTTCGAATCCCGGTCTAGTGTACTGAGGGTAGTTTTTCCTAAATGGCTTTCCACTCTCCTTCCAAACAAATGCAGGTTAACTTCCTATAAACTCAACCATCCTAATCCCCAGCCCATTAGTACAATTAGTGCATATGTGTATAGCTCGAACAGGTAGTAAGATGCGGTGCGAAAAAAAAAAGAGAAAAAGACATGGATCACAAAAAAAACCTAGTTTTTATTTTGGTTTTTTCAACGTTTAGTTGGGAACAAGTCAAATATATTTGTTCTGAAATATTCAAAATTGAATTTTACTATTATAAAGTCACATGGCTGACTCATCTCACTGACATTGTTTACCCACTTCCAGATGAGCTAGAAACTTGAAATTTGGCAAACTTATAGCTTCTAGCCTGTAACCGACAGGAAAATTCCAAAACGTTGAAATATTTAACTTATAATTCCCGAAAAAAATTCAAAATATTGGAGCAACTTTAAAGTCGGTGCGGACCTTTCTTTGGAGGTCTCTTGTGGCTAAACGGTAAGACCTATAAAAAAAATTGCTCTGGAATTACATTAGTTTATATCCACCTGAAAAGGAAACTCACTGGGGGTTTGAGTATGGAACACCTAACGAGCAAAGCGAGTCATCTCATACGGATCTAAATCTAGATGATTAGTATTTAATTATTATTATTATTATTAGCACCGCGTCTTACTACCCGTTCGGGTTGTACGCACTTACGCTAATGTGTAATGGTAGGGTGATTGTGAGATGAAATGGAGGACCTACAGTTTAACGTGGAATCCGAACCACGGTGGAGGCCTGGCATTCCCCACATTCACAAGATGTATTGTCAGAGGTGAAGGAAGGGTTTGGTAATCAGATAAATCTTTGCCGGGACCGAGGATTGAACTCCAGCCGCCAGCATAGAAGTCTGACACCTTACCCCTAGACCGCCAGGTCACCCCAGTATTTAATTAGTAGTCTGAATTCGTTATGAGCTATTTATGTTCTATAGTACAACTAACGTACTTTCAAAAATACTAAGTTATATATAAATATATTTTACCTTAAGATTTTTATTTCGATTGAAGTCAGACACTAGAAAATGTTCATAATTAATAAAATTGATAATTTTATTGTGTGAGCACTAACTGTTGGTTTTGCGCGTTCTCTGCTTAGAATTCCCCTTCTTGGTTCTCGTTGAAGGACCTCTGATGTGAACCAAAAGATGCCAGCATGAATCAAGTCAAATTTGACGGGGGGCCCATACTAGGCTGAGGCCCATATTTGGCCTCGGCCTCGGTGGTCCCGGGGTAAAGTGCTCTCCTTAGGACCCAATGTCATGGGTTCAAAAACAAGCCGGGGTGGATGAATTTTCCTTGAGCGATAAAAATCCGTAGTACAACTTTCATATCGATTGTGGTGTATAAAAGTAACCTGGAAGATATTTCGAGCTGGCTCGTGGAATTTCAGCGCGAAAGGCACAGGAGAACCACTAAACTTTCTGAACTTCATAGTACATGCCCAACTCCGGAGGGATGGAAAGTTCATCAAACTAACCTTCGGGTTGAAGACCAATCAATATAATATGTATCGATATTTCAATTTTTAATCAAAGTTTTTGAAAAAAATATATTTTCTATTTAGTTTAAGAATATTGTTATAATTATAACTAGTATAGATATACTACTGTTACAATCTTTTTTTGTGAAACAATAACCAGTACTAACCAACCAACCAACTTACAACAAGGTTTATTACTGAGCTAGTAAAACTCCAACAATTATTTCATTCCTTATAAGTTTGTCATCTTCAATGTCCGAGTAAAGCTGATATTTTATTTATAGTATAAATGGCGAAGCTTTTATAGATGCTAAGTACGGTTATAGCCGCATATAAGTATCATATTATTTGAATTCAATAATAATAATAATAATAATAATAATAATAATAATATTGCACGTTTGGGATACATCACTCATTATGTATTAATCGTACATCCTTTCCGTGGAGACTCTTTCCATGTCCCGATGAGATGAGATGAGATGAAGGTGATAGTATGAGGTTGTGGAACCAGTGGAAACAATTAAACCTAACTTAAACCCTAATTAACCAAACCTTTGTGATTGTTGTGGTAATCCCATTTACGAGAAAAATACCTAAAATGCCAGCCAGGAATCGAATCCGGGACCCCTAGGCTCGTAGCCAGGTTCAATGACCACTATACCACGGGGCTGGTACATTAAAAAATGACACCTAAACACGGTTCGATTCCCGTGTCCAGGTGTGAGTTATTCAATTTATTATATGATCTGTTAATGTCATGATCGAATAGTCTAAGCCAGGGGTCTCCAAACCTTTAGCTATGTGGGCCACATAATATATTTTACACATTTTTGCAGGCCAAAATAACGTTCACCTGTTCTTCAAGTATATTCCATTCACCGTAGGAATTGACTTCTGAAAGGCCTTTTTCCCTACCATAGATCTACTATATAGTAGGATATTGGTAGGAAAAAAGACCTTTCAGAGAGTAATTCCTACCGTGAATGGAATATAGCATTAGTTTTGCCCTGAATGCCTTGACATGCGCAAATAGATCATAAATCAAATTTGTTTCAACATGCAAATTTAGATCCAAGTCATATGGCCAGATATGTCTATAAAAAATCCTTTTTCCAAGGCCAGTCAGTGTTTGATAAAAGTGATTGTCGTTGATTCTTTTATGTGAGAAATGAATCAATTTATATGTAATAAACTATATTTATAATAATTAGTCAATATAATTACTTTAAAAAAGATTAGGTAACATCTTTCGGAACTTTCCTTTGATAACCCTCTGCCGGGAGACCTGGAACTACCTAAAAAATCGTCACAGTCAAACCGTTCTGTTGTCTGTATAAGGAATGGCGCCTGCAACTGAAAATTAGGGTTTGCAATTCAGACAACACTCTGGTTTGGTGTCATGGGGTGAAGCACGCGTGCGGACAGAAACTGGACATGTCGAATAAAATGGATGGTTAATAAATAACGAAGATAAGCAATTAATTGGTTTTTTGATAAAATCTTGAAACGGGTCAGATATAATCTTGTGGCGTGCCGGATGTGGCCCGTGGGCCATAGTTTGGAGATCCCTGGTCTAAGCCAGCGTCACTCTTGCAGTAGACTGGACTGCCGATCGCTGGAAGATTTGAGTTCAAATCCCGGTTGGGTGTACTAGGGTGTCTTTCCTCCTAAATGGTTTTACATTTTGCCTCCACGCAAATGCAGATACATTCTAATCTAAATTCTACCTTCTTTGCCTCAAACACATTAGCGTAATTATTACATAATATGTGTATAACCCGAACGGGTATTAGTATTGTGTATAAAAGCTTTACATGTTTATTAGATACTGGCACTAACTAAGCTGGTTACCCAGGTTTGCCCGGGAGAATTAATTTATGGTAAAAATAGCGAAAATGTTAAAAGAGGTATAAAGGGTAGAAAGCAAATGAAATTATTTTTTTATAAGAAGGGTAGATAAAAAGGGTAAAAAGTGTAAAATAGAACTAAATCTTAAACAGGGTAACATGGAAATAAGCCGAAAAGTGTAGCTATTATTTTAAACCCGCCTCGGTGGCGTAATTAGCTAACGCACTTGTCGTGTTGAGGATGGGGAGATCAAGGTTCGAATCTCGGTTGGGTGAACTGGACGTGGTTTGTCCTAAATTGTTTTCCACTCTTTCTCCACGCAAATGTGGGCTCAATTCCTCTAAATTCAACCTTCCCAATTTCTAATCCATTAGCGTAATTAGTGCTTAAGCGTATAAACAGAACGGGTAGTAAAACATGGTGCTAGATAAATTAAAACAAAATATATTAATTTAGGGTAAAAAGTGTAAAAAGTGCAAAAGGGGCAAACATACTAAATATAATAATTTTTCTAGCATTTCTCACCACTTTTAAGGAACCCCTTTTTCTGTGTTAACCATTTTTACCCTTTTTGTACTATTTTTTCCTTTTAACCTTTTAACACTTTTTACACCTTTTACTTAGTATACATTTTTATCCTTTTTTAAAAAAATTGATTAGATCAACGTTTTACCTTGTTTTTCCATTTTTACACCTTTCTACAATAAGTTCCCAGCTATGCTGTGGATAAATATTTTAGAGCAAGGAATTTAAAAAGAGCATAAAGGGTTAAAACAAATCTATTAAAAAAGAGGATAATAATGGAAAAGGGGAAAAATGATAAAAAGTAAAAAAAGTAAATAAAATAATGAATAAAAAAGTACACAAACACACAAAAGCCACCTTTCTGAATAGTAAGCATTTAAAATTTATTTTGTTATTGCAGCAGTCCCTCAACATTCATGGAAAAATTAAGTTTTCTTCCTCATCTAGAAGGTTTTTCTTTTACTTAGCCCTCCTTACCTACCCTTCCAACCCATATATTTTCCCTTTAAAATCTTAAGTCTTTTATGGCTATTTGGAGTATTATTTATACCTTATTGCCCACTTTCACACCACACGGAATATAATTAGTTTCTATTAGTTTTGTAAATTGTCAAAGCCCCTTTTTCCATTAAACAACTCCTATTTAGAAATATCGAATTTTAAGATAAATTAAGTTATTTGGAGTTTTTATCCTACCTGCCTGCCAATTTAAGTTTTCATCCAAACATAAAAATGTGTTTTTCTGCCAAGACACCCCCGTCCCCCTGTCCCCATCCCCGTCCAACACAAGCCCTCTGTTTCCCTAAGTTCCATTTAAAAATGTAACATTTCTACCCCTTAATATTTATTTAAAGTTCTATTTTTACCCACTTGCCGAATATAAGTTTTCTAAAAAACTGGTAAATCGTGGTTTACAATTAGTTTTTAAAATCTTGGACCACCCTAACCCCTTTTCTCCAATTAACTTTTATAAATTTCAAATTTTAATTTTAATTGAGCTATCCGGAGCTGTATCTATACATGTCTGTCAAATTTTTAACTTTCTTCCTCATCTAAAAGGTTTTTTCAAATTATATTCCCCTCATTTCCTGGATCCCCCCTTTGAAATTTCCCAATTTTAGATTTTTACGGCTACATGGGGAAGTCCCATTACTTCCTGCCAAGAAATTTCAAGCTTCAAGGCCCAGGGGTTGGGGAAATATGGTGATGAATGTCATTGAGTCACACAGCTTTCTGCACATCCCCACCCTCTTATGGGATAAAATTTGAAAAACCCTCATAAACGTCTAATCCGAGTCTTAAAATGAACTTTCATTTTAAATTTTCAAGGCTCTTTGTTCACTGGATCAAAAAATACTTTAATGAATTTTGAAAATTTTTCAACCACCCTTTTTCATCCCTTAGAGTAAAAATCTCGTGAAACTCCTTCTTATCGGATGCCTATGTCCTGAAAGGAACCTCCCTGTCAAATTTTAAGATTTCAGATCCAGAGGTTTGGGACATATGGTGATGGTCAATGGATCAGGACTTGAAGTCCTTAGATTTTAAAATTGATCGTAATTCATCAAGAAACTCATGAAAATTAGTTGCCAATTGTTGGAATACCTAAAAGTTATTATTTAAATTTAGATTTGACACCAAATATATGCTATCTAAGTCGAGTGACCAAAAATGATATTTTATCTCTTTTGTGACAGATTTGTTTTGGAATAACTACACAAGTAGTAGCAGATGATGAAACATCTTTAGATGGAATGGAATTGGAAGAGTTCCTCTTTGAAGACAATGAGAATGATACCAGAGTCACTAGTCAGCCCTTATCAGATCATTTTACAAGTAACGATGATCAAGAATTACACGATTATTCACCTGATGAATCCATTTCGAATGAAGAAGAAAATAATGAAAATATTTATAAAGAACAAGAATCAAGTAAGAAAGAATCAGTGATTTACAGGGCAATGCTCACTGCTATGAAGAGGCCGGAAATGTCCCATTTGATTGGTCAGGTCTTGCCTATTATCAGAAGTATGTCCCCACCACAAAGATTGACCCTAGCAACGTTGCTGACAGCTCAGGTTATGTCATCACCGAATGGCGTGCCACCATCTTTACAGCAAGTGGCGAGCATGTTTGGAGAACGTTCTGGTCAAGGGACTGAGAAGAAGAACATTTTGTCTGAGTTATTGTTACCCATCAGTATCGACATCGCCAACATGTTTCGCGGAGCGTCCACTATGAGAGCAAACAGTGACCCCCCGGAGGTGAGTGACCTTAAGGTGGTTTGTGGTTGACCCCTTACTAACAGAACTGTCTCTTTGGGATTTTTAAAATATATTTCACCCATTTCTGTGGCCGAATGGTATTAGACGTCACTCTTGCATTAAATTGTGCTGCCAATGACAGGAATATCAGGGTTCAAATCCCGGTCAGATGTACTTGTTGGTGTAGGGGGAGTCTGGTTTTTAATTCTGACCAGGTTTACTGGGGGTAATTTTTCTTAGACGGTTTTTCCTCCTCCCTACATGCAAATAAGGGTATATATCTTCTCAATTATACCTACCCCATTTGTGTAGTTAAATGTTTAGAGCCTGAATGAGCGGTAAGACACAGTTAAAAAATAATAATTAAAAACTAGGACTTTTTAGCAGTACGTCTTACTACCAGTTCAGGGTTATACGCCTATATACTAATTACACTAATGTGTAAGGGATTAGAAAGGTAGACTTTAGAGGAAGTGTACCTACATTCGCGGGGAGGGAGAGTGAAAAACAATTTAGGAAAAAACTCAGTACACCCGACTGGGATCGAACGCCTATCTTCCCGTCTTCTGTAGTATAGCCTATTGCAAGAGTAGCGCCTTAGATCATGCGGCCACCAAAGTGGGTTAGCTAGTATTTGAACGCTTGTAAGTAACCAAGGTCGACCTCAGTAGTCTTGGGGTAAAGTTCTTGCTTCAGGACCCGATTTTTGTGGGTTCAAACCCATCCGAGGTTGACAGATTTTTCTTGAGTGATACAAATCTGTAGCACAATTTCCTTCGGAGGGGAAGTAAAGCCGTCGGTCCCATGTTGATTGTGGCATGTAAAAGAACACTGGAAGGTATGTGTAAATACTTTAGCATTAAAATTGGTAGGCTCTTTCACGCTCGCTCATAGAAATTCAGTGTGGAAGGCAACAGGAAACTACCACACTTCCCAACCAGATGGTGCAGGCAGTACTAACCAGGTGAAGGACTGAGTGAGTATATGTCCAGCTTCGGGTGGACACAAATCACATCCAAACAACCTTCAGGTTGTTGACTTAAGAATAAGTTATAAAAAGGTTGTGCTGATCTCAAAGACAAAATTGGGGTCAGACCCTGCAAAAAAGTTGGAAATCACCGTTTTAATGCTAATGTGATTCTCCCGCCCAGGCCTTGAAGTTTCGCAGACACCACCTGACACCTGGCCCAAGTTTAAAAAAACTAATACTGGCTCACCCAGGGTTCACAATCAACATGTTAGGAACCAGCCCAATGCCATTCTTACACCATGGGTTCGCCACATCTGGTCACAACAGGAGGAACGTTCAAGTTGAAACAGGTGAGAGAAAGAGAGAGAGAGAGCAACTTGATATTTCTACAGCTGCAGATATTATCATTGCAACTTACATTTAGAGAGTAGAAACAGGCCTATTGTATGTAACTCCTCTGTCAGTCGTATTCAACCTATTTTTGTTCACGTAGCCCCAAATATTTCTCTTTTACTTAGTACCTCCAAAGTTGTCGATTCATAATACAAGTTATACCTACTCTCTACTATATATCTAAAATAAATAAAATATTTTTGTAGCACCATGTTTCACTACCTGTTCGAGTTATACACCTAACATAAATTTTATCTAAAATAATGTGTCAATTAATAAGTTTTAAATTATATATATAATATTAGATTTTACGTACCCCCTAAGATGTCTTCGCATACCCCAGGTTGAATATGACTGCAGTTAATATAGTTGGCATATAGTCAGCTAATAGTTGACGCACGACAAAATAATTTGATTGTTTTTTAATAACGAACTACCCACTTTGGTGTTCGAATGGTCTAAATTCTAAGGCGCCACTCTTGCAATAGACTGGACTGCTGATGACGGGGAAATCAGGGTTTGAATCCCAGTCGGGTGTACTGAGTATTTTTGTCCCTAAATGGCTTTCCACTCTCCTTTCACTCCCATCTAAACTCAACCGCCTTCATCCTTAACCCATTAGTGTAATTACTACATATGCGTATAGGCCAGATGGGTAGTAAGTTGTGGATAAAAAAAAATTGTACTCGTGGGATGGAAATTATGAATATACAATTTAGATAAAATGTACCTACATTTAGGTGAAACAATAATTGCGGACCATTTAAGAAAAAGTGTTACTAACACACTCGACTGAGACTCAAACCTCTACTTTCCCGTCATTGGTAAACAAAACTACATGAACTTAACATTTAGACCACGAGCCCACCAATACGGATGTGTTACATTTATTTGACTATTTTAAATATTTTGATAAATTTACATTAATATTGTCATTTTTTAAATACCATTCATGATTATTCAAACTTATTAAAAAATGAGCACACCTTTGGCCTAGACAATTTGTCTCAAAAGAACAAAACCATTAAATATGTAATCTATAATCCAACGTTTTTCATCCCAAGGGACCAATATTATTATCAGCTTGCACCTTGGGCCGAAGATATATTTAAAAATAACCTAATATAGGCCTATATACATCGCTTAATAAACAATGACTTTCAATACTTATACATGGATTGTATTTTTGGTTGGTAGAATATTTCATATTTATGCCAAAAAAGTTTATTAATATCTCAAAAATGTATTATTAAATATGCAATCACACACACTTTCACAAAATATCTTAGCACTATAAAATATATATTTAAACATATTTTTATTAATCAAATAAATGCGATCATGATATTTTTTAATAAATATTTTTATTTCACATCTGCCACTGAGGGTTTCCCTTAAATTTTCATCCAGGATACTGTAAGGGCCACATTTTCAGTGAACGTGGGCCTTATTTGGCTCGGAGGCCGCCAGTTGGACCACACACACTGAGCTAAATAATTTGAGTCATATTCAGTTAGATATTTTTATATTATGATGTCTAAAATAAAAACTACCTATTGTCAGTTACCTTATGATGCCGGTGAGATAGTTGATAGTGATTTATCTTAATACACTTTATGAACACAGAGAGCTGTTAGTTTACAATTTATTGAAAACTATATGTTTATTTTCACCCACAGCATCATTTATTAAAATTTTGAATGCCTAGACCCTAAGTGATGCTTCAGGTTAAGCTATATCAGGATTTTCCAACTTAAAAGTGCTCAGAGCCACATGAGTTTAATAGAGGGTTGCATTGTAATCGGCTATAGGTTTGAAGGAATAGGACTAACACAGATACACAAGTTATTATTAAAATATAGCTCAATTAAGCTTATTAGCCTACTGGATGAACAAATTTGGAGCTTTCATGGATTTTTCCCACGCAGGTACGAACTTCCCGTTTTTTGGCTAAAAACATCAATTTATTACAGTAGATTACTTTTCCAAGACATTCTGTGGACTGAAAAAGGGGGAGGGGGGGGGGGTAAAGGGTGCCTCGTGGGCCTCCGGTTGGAAGCCCCTGAGCTAGATGTAACACAATGCTATCGAATTAAACTGTGGTAAAATGTTAATGCATCGTATTATATTTATTTTATTCAATGCAACCAGAATTATTGCCTCCACCTTCACCGCCACACTCCCGGCCTATTACAACAATTCAGAAATCAAAATGGGCACCAAACTTTGCCACAACATTGATTCCTGAAGGACCCAACAGAGTTCAGCAATTACCTGGTGTTTTATCACAGCCTGCTAGAAAACATAATCCTGCTGAGGTAATGGAACACACCAAGTCACCGGCCTTGAAAGACTGCGAGTATCTCACCAATACTCTTTGCCTGGAAGTAACTGACTATCCAAAGTGAGTACTATTTAGTAGTCTTTCAGAATAATTCATACTTAGCTCTCTTTTTATTTTACATAAAAAAAATCTTCATTGTATCTTTTCTCAAATTACTTATACAGCACTACTCATGGTATAGCGTTAAGGTATGATTTTTTGAAGAAACTTTTGTTTGGCCACTTCGTCTCACTACCACATTCGGCTTGTGCACATAATATTTGTCATATATAGGTGTTAAAATATGAATTTTAAACTAATATGAATAAATTCAGTCCTATACAATTAAAACTGATACAACCAGCAACGTAAATGCTATCACGAGTCAATGTAGCTGTATGGCTATGTTATTTTTCTTATTATTTTTCTTATTAGGTGTTCTGTTTTATGACGGGTCTGTTCCTTTTGTCAACAAACTTAGACCGCCAATGCGCCCTGTCCTCTGCCTCCTCTTTTAGCTCTCAGAATATTTTTCTTTCCTTCAAGTCATCCAGTATTTGAATCTTACTCCTTCCTAAGCTCCACTTTCCCTCAACCTTGATTTCGCTGATATCGAGCAGAAGACTGTTCATCCTAAGGATATTTCCAGAATTTCCACGACCTTTCAGGGCTTCCCTGCAACAAGTTGAACAGACTTGGTGACAAACAACATTCTTGCCTCCCTCCTCTTCCTATTTATACACTGTTGGTCCCTTCATCATTCAGCCTCACCTTTACTCGCTGTCCGAGGTACAGATTTGCATTCAGCCTTCTGTCCCTCTAAGATATTATACACAAGATAAATGAGATAGACTTTGCAAGTTTAAATGTTGAGTAAAAATACAATGAAAATATCAAACTAACTTAATTACATTCAAATTATTACTTATTATTGTTTTAGGACTAGTTTTATTAATAGGTAGTGATAGGGATACAAATATATTTTTCACAAGACATTTATTTAGAATGTTCATTTTAGTGGCATCAGGGAGAAAATCAAAACATTCTTAATAATTCAAACTTAGGTTACTCTCATATAAAATAATATGTTTTATTTTTAGTTTAATGCATTATAATACACTTTCAGGCCATCAGTAACTTATATAATTTAATGACATTTGGTGAGAGTGAATATTTTAAGGAAAAAACTATATATATTTAATAGAAAACAGAAATTAAAATGATGATAAAATCATAATATGAAAGACACAGTGCTATACACCAGAATTATTACCACTTTCCAATTAATATCTGACTACACCAGTTGACTTTGCTAGTAGGCACTGAGTAAATCCTGCAAGTTTAAAATATTTATTATGAGAATAAAGTTTCAGAAAAACAGTCAAAACCCTTTTAAATACATTATGTTTAATTTAAATGACCTTATAATATATTATAGAAAAATTGGTAAAGACTAATGAAGGTTAACTTATTATTATTATTTTTAGCACCGCGTCTTACTACTCGTTCGAGCTATACACACTTACGCTAATGTGTAATGGTATGGTGATTGTGATATGAAATGGTGGACCTACAACTTAACGTGGAATCCGAACCACGGGGAAGGCCTGGCATTCCACATGTTCACAAGTTGTGATTAATAAACATTTTGTTAACTTTTTAAATCGCTGTAAATTCATAGCGCTAAGAAGAAAGATAAAGAGTTCACATTTTTTTTACATTACCTTCAAGTATTTTATGCTAGCAGTTTGATCCATTCTTCACACGACTAAGCTTTTCCACAACTTTATCAATTTAGAACGTTCAACATCCGGCTACCCAACTTTGTTTTTTCTCGGTGTACTATTCTCAGCTAATTATGCCAATCAAACCAATCATGGTAATTAATAAATAAAAATAAACTAAATATTTGAGAAAAAATATCACATTGTTCACAAACTGAGCGCACAAACAAACACAATCCATCAACAACGCAATCTTTACCTAAGCATGATCATAAAATAAGATAGATGAACTAATGCACATTGTTACAGAAATATGTTGGAAAAAAGATCATAATTAGGCTATCTATACTTAAATAGGCTATATATAAGGTCGCTGCTGCAAAGCATCGTCTGAGCGCTCTCTTCAATTGTGCACATATCTCTTTCTGAGAAAGAAACCTATTTGGGTGTGTATGGCACTGTTCTCTCAGCAATGATCATTTTGAGGTAAGAAATTCATGAAACTCCTCATTGACATACTCTGTACCCTAGTCTGTATGGAGGATTTATACACTTCTCTTGTACTTCTTTTCTACAATATTTGAAGCATTGTGATATGTCCCTTTTGTTTAACGAAAGAAACTACTCTTTAGCCATAGTAGTCATCTTTGAAAGTAACAAAGTACTTAGCTCCTCCTACAGACTCAACTGGAATGACACCAACATCACTGTATATTAGCTTTTGGTTCTTTCCATATGCACAGTGAGGACAACATAAATTTTCTGCATCATTCAGGTTGACACCCTCAGCTAAACCTTTGGAGATTAGCTCCTTCAAAGAACTGACATTGATATGGCCGAGGTGTTCGTGCCATAGCTTCAAACTAAACTGAGTGACAGAACTGGCTTCATTTGAGGTTGGACTCTGAAAAAGCATTTTATATAGGTTATTGGGCTAATGTTCACCACACGCGACCAACTTTTCTATTTCAAAAACTTCAACAAATTTGTTTCACTTAACCACTTTTATTCCTAGCGTCATTATTTTTCCTTCGGATATAAGGTTCTATAATGACTAAGCTATACCAGGAATCATTCAGCAGCATCTGAACCAACACATCACCTTTGCTTTGTCAGAAAGCTTGTGGGCATCACCTAGACAAACAAAGAACCGTCACTAACCTTTTCAAATTTGTTGAAGTAGTCTCTGTGCCATGTTATATGACTGGAAACCTCACTGTATGGTCCAAGAATTCTCATCATAAAATGAACCCATTCATTTGCTTCCTCGAAATGAAAGGAAGAACAATTTGAATGGTTATTTTTAACTTTGTCTAAAACTTGGCAACTTTTCTTTTCACTCCAGCAGTCATGGGTGTGGTAACCCTTTCGTTGGCAGTAATGGTAACAGATAAGTTTTCATACAGCTTGGCTACTTTGGTTTCCTGATTCATAAGATCATGGTTTACGTTCACGAGATCCAATGCCTCTGTTAACTACAGACGCTAAAGCTGCTTCTTACTCTTCCCCCTTCGTCAGGCTGTTCTTTTCATAAATCAGACGTGACGTCAAATTGGTGATGGTCTGTTTGTCCTCACTCATGGAAAGCCAGGCTTATCTGAAACTCTTATATTTCAAAAGTAGACTACTCAAGCTCTTAATCATGATAGCCAGATTGCTGATTGTATCACAAACTTCTTTTATTTGTAAGGCGAGAGCTTCCACTTTGACAATGTGTTGAGCCACTGAGTTGGCTGAGCTCTACTGATAATTATAGAAATGCTAACGTTCTTTCATTTTATTTGTTTCTGATCTGTGCTCATAAATATAATCTAGTTTGTTTAGAATTTCGTAGGACAATCTTAAATTTTTGATCAGGGCAATATAACTGAGCTCCATAGCTGCATTAAGAGTAAACATAGCTTTGACGTCCTTTTGCTGTCATAGGTCGATAGCCTTATTTGTATTTGCTCGAGTTTAGTTAGTTAAAACTTCACCATTTCCTTTAACTGATACACAAGAATGTTCCCTTGATAATGTTCACACAACTCTCGTGACACAATACTTAATGTGGTTATGAAAAAAAGTCTATTGCAAAGTTAACAGCCCCAACTGCGTGGACAACTAGAACAACCAAAAGAAAAGAAACAGTTTCGTTTTATCTCTATCGAACCAACAATGCAATGGGAACGAACCCTGGGCCCATATCCTTTAAGCGAAATAGTTTGGGCTAAAATAATAAGAATAAGAATTTAAAAACAACTTGACTTGTTGTAAACAAGCGAAGCAAAATGACCACACTGCACTAAAAATGGTGGGCAGGTGGACAATACAGAATGGTTACCAAGGTTCCTGAGATGGTGCAGCACTGCCCAGCCTAGGAATTTTATGGTGTTAACTACTTTATTCTGACAGGCATCTAATTGTCAGAAAAAACAAAGGGAAACAGCATTCTAACTAGCTTCGAGGAGCATCCACATTTAAAAAATTACTGGGGTAGGACCACTTTAAATAGTTTATAGAGAAATCTAATTTTTAAAAAATTCAACATAAGGACTACTCAAGATAGATTTTAAAGTCAGGTTCCTTAAAAAAAAACTCGATTTCTTAGCGCCTGTCTCCTTCTCCCTACATTTACAAGACCTGGAAAACTTACTACAAATTTAGTGTTTAAAATTTTTACATTTTTGGATTAATGATATATTCAAGTAACGCATTTATCTATAGCCTATCTGAAAATTCAAATTTCGACATATTCATCAATGGCATTCTCATTTATTGCGATCCTGATGCCCTTGGTTGCATGACCACAGATGTGGAATACAACGTTTAAAAGTTGTATTCAATGTTTTTGTCAAAGAAAAGGAACATAACTCTTTCCAGACAACTGTATAAAACATAAAAATTTAACTTTAAACAATAAAAATAGTAATAATCTACTAATTAACAGCTCAATCCAAATATTGGTGTTTATTTTTAGGAATGCCATCCTGTCAAGCATTCATCACAACCAAAGAGCTGTGGAGGCTTTACTCAAAGAACTAGAACAACACTCGATGGACAGGCTTTTAGGCAATGGAACATCAACTCATGAAGAGCAGTCTATTTTAGAAGATAGCATACATAAAAGGTTAATAAATACTTTTAGTTAAATCATCGAGTAACCTGGTACAATTTAGTTGATTGCACTAAAACCTTTTAATTATTGTCTAAATCTTTTCAATTATGGTTGAGTCCAAATTTTCCATATCACTCGTATAGAGGATCCCACAGAAACAACTAAATCACTCAAACATGCTGTATCAGAAATCTAAATTTAATTCACTACCAACATCCTACAACATTTATCCGACATAATTTTAACTAGATTGATGCCAGAGGAAACAATTGGGTATTATCAGTATGGATTTTTATGAAATAGATCAACAACAAATCAGATTTTTAATATTCGTCAAATATTAGAAGAAAAAAAAAGTGTGAATGCAACATGACAGTACATCATAGATAAACAAAACCTATGCTTTAGTTAAAACTCAAAAGGAACCAATTATATGAACTTTAGTTAAGTTTGGGGTACCCAAAACTCTTTTAAAGCTAATTGAGACATGTTTAATTGCAACACATATCAGGGTACATGTTGGGTGTCACTTATCACATCCTTTCAAAAAATATATCGGCTTGAAACAAGGAGATGCACTTTCCCCATTACTTTTTAATCTAGCCTTGAAGTATACTATTAGGCTTATGCAAGAGAGTAAGTAGGGAAGGTTTGGCACTAAATGGTACAATGCAGCTATTAGAATACCTATGTAGATGATTTAGATTTGTTGGGTAATAATAAGATACCGGTAGCTATTGCAAGAAATGCAGAAATTTTCTTTGAAGCTATTAATGAAATAATAGGTTTAGAAGTGAACACTGAAAGGAGTAAGTATGTTATAACATAGAAAGCATATATTGTGGACTATTGTGATTGGACTATGGCAGTGAGAGGACTAGGCATGGATCAGTTGTGTGTTTGATTAGAGTTAGAGTGGTGCAGAGAAATGGAAGTAAATGTGTTGTGATCTGTGGGTAGATCCAAATACTGGAAAACTGAAGATGCAGGGTATTACTGTTAAATAAATAGAGTACCTGTCATTCCAAACCGAGTATCCTGAGCGTATCAATTTCGGTTACTACATGGATGATAATTTAGAGATTACTGCAAGAAACCTATCATTTGACATGGTTAGTGAGTATAATATTTTGGAACAATCTTAGCTTGATATAACAATACTAGAGTAGAAATTAGGAAAATAGTACAGCCAGAAATGCATGCTATTACTTTGTAATGTTGTTAACATCTTGACTGTCAAGGAATGTAAAACTCAGAATATAATAAACAATAGTTTTACCTGTTATTATCTTACCTTACAAGATGAAAAGAAATTTAGGGTATTTAAAAACCAAGTGTTTAGGAAGATATTTGGTTCAAAAAGGGATGAAGATATTGGGAAGTGTATGAGGTTACATAATGTTGAGTTACATACCCTGTACTTATCACAAGAAATTATCTGGCTAATAACTTACAATCTCGCAGATTATATTGGGCAGGACATGCATCATGAATGGAAGACTCTAGAACTGTGTTCAGGGTATTGACTGGCAAACCCAATGAGAAAAGACCATTGGTAATACTTAAACACAGAATGGAGGATAACATTATAATGGACCTAAAAGGGGGTGCAGTGAGTTGAACTGGATAGAACTAACTCAATATATATATATGGTGTATTGACGTGGACTGGATAGAACTAGCTCAAAATAGGGATAGGTGGTGTACTTATGTAAGTGCAGCAATGAACTCTCAAGATCCTTAGGTCATAGTTTCAAGTTTGCGGACATGTAACTCTATATGTGAACATTTAACATAATGGAATGAACCTATTTGTACGTGGATTCGTTTTAGTTTGAATATTGGGAATAAAATGTAAATACTAGATTTAATTTTGTGAGATGAATATTGACCTGATGATTGAAGCTATTAATTTAATTACTGGTACATCGTCAAAACTGTAGACCTTTGTAGATGTTTAGCACAAAGGTTTGAAATAGTACTTTATTTGCCATTAATTTATACTTTGCTCTCTTTATATAACTGGAAAACTCTTCCTTTGTTTGAGATCGGGATTATCTGTTTTTGGTGATTTATAATGGCTTAATAAGCCTTATTGCTTATAGCAAGCAATAGGGTAAATAGGACAAACGATATGTTTACAGTAAATTTTTATTTCCTAGGGTGTCTATGTTTTTAACAGAATTGTTTGTATGACAGATTCTCACAACAATGTTCACACCAAAATACTCATATAAAACATATATTTTAAAATATTTGAAATGCAATAGCCCTATTTAAACATGCACTTTTACTGTTCATGTGGTGTAGTTTATTCTGATATCATTTTGAATGTATTAACCATATACATATTTGCTTTTTAAGTCAGGATTTGATTTTATGTATGTAGATTTAATATTACTTACATAATGACATTCTAGTGATTTATAATTTATAATTCTAAAATAACCTTGAACATTTGCTTGTGTTTCACACAGTATTTTGTAAGAGTTTAATGTAGATTAAGGCAAACGTGTTAATGGCAGAGTTAAATCGTTTCAAAAGACGCAAGCCCCACAACCACAACTATCCTAACAATGTCCTATGATAAGTACATACAGGTGTGTAGTAACTCATCATTATGTAGCCTCCTACACTCCCCAGTGTATTCATCCACAACAACAGAAGAAAAGTTCCCACACTACATGTTATGAACTCCATGAATTATAAGCCAGCTCAGTGACCAAAATAGATTCATATCCTATTGAATACAACCACTTAATTAAGGGTATTAAAAATACAGGTTGGAAGGGATAAGGGTGTATTAAACTCTAATTACCATTTTACCAACTTCCAAATATCTTATAGAGGCATCTATTATTAAAAAAAAATCATGAGTTGTATATTAGAGGGACATGCATAACTCAAATTATTATTAATAAACAACAAGTAACTTTTAGAGAAAACTAATTTTGAAAAAAACAAACAGTTACAGTGTTGGGAGATGTACACAGCCAACACCAATTATGACTTAAAGGGGCACTTACTTTTAAGAAAATCTACAAGGTATGGCTTCTACACTTCACTTGCTCCCCAACCCTCACCCTTAACCCCCCTTACTTACTGGCTTTATTATATAGTAGTCCTGCCCTCCTTCCTCAACAAAATAGTTTCACCACCATTGAGTGCACTTCCTTTGAACTAACCTCCTAGTTCTTAATATTTACATTAAATTATTAATTATTATAGTATGAAATATCAAGTAAAAGTGGAATACAATTTAGTTAGGAAAAGAACAAAGAGCAGCCAAGACAATTTTGTTAGCAACCTATAGTAAGCATATAAAGTACTTTAGTAAATACTATCTTAAAAGAGGTCCTAAAGGCTTAGCCTCAAATACACTGTACTGTTCCAAGGTGAGTCCTAAGCCCTTAATATTTATTCTTTGCAATAAAAGATTAGACCTATTAAGATTTTAAATATTATTTAATATTTTACAGGCGGCAAGATGATGGCAATAACCTGCAAAACATAGACCAAGCAGGCAGTCGTTTGTGTCTTTCAAGCGTCCAATATGCGCGCCCTAAAAGAGCCCGAGCAACAAGTGGTCTATGGAAGTATATTGTAAATATTGGGGACCACACACAGACACTACGCCTTGAGATGTGCCTGTGAGGAAATGAAATTACCAACTTTTATTTTATATTTTTTGATGAAAGATAATACAGATCATACATATAATTATGAACACATCAATCCTTTGTGTTTCGAATAAAATTAATTTACATTGTAGATATTTAACCAAATTCAATACATTGATTTTTTAAAATTAGATCTTAACTATCTCATGTTCTCCTTAGTAATTTATTTTCCTGTTTAAATGAGTAAAATAGTGGATGATTTATTTCTAACTCAGTACCTAATATTAAGATTAATATTTTAACATATACAGCCATTTTAATAGCTTTATGTGCATACATAATAATTTTTAAGTAAGACTGGAAAATTGAACCACTTAATTTTTATTCTGATATCCATCCTAGTTTAGTAAAGTAGGTATCTAAAACAATGGAAGGTTTAGACTTTATGTTGAAATCCGAATTAACATCTGCGATACACTTGCATGTGTGTATCCAGAAATAATCTGGACTAGAATAAATTATACTGTAACTTAAACACAAGCTACAGTCAGTGTTGTGCCACATATGCAGGTACAGAGTAGAGGGTGATGGTAGGGAAAGTTGAAATATTCTTGGGGCAGGATCAACACCCCTCCCCCACCCCTCCCACTCCAAGAATATGTTAGGTTTTTGTTTACAATTACAATTAAAAAAAATCAATGTTTTATCATCATTTAAAAGAACACTCAGGACAGATATCAACTAAAATGCATTTAAATATGTAGTGCATATGGCAGGGGCTACATATGATTGTGAAAAGGGGAGTGAGTGGCTCAGAACATATCATAGGCACAATTTTAACATTCTCTGCTTGCCTTGGCAACACCATACAACACATCACTGGCTCCATGGCTCTAATATGAGGCACTTCTCTGTATCACATAGGTTTCCTAATATTATACTTTCACTTGCATTCAAAACATCTACTTATTTAACTTTTTAGCATATAATATGACCACATCATATTATATTATCTAATTTGCACTCAATTGGAAGCCTTCACACATAGAGTCTGTAAGCTTCTGTAGAACAACCTGTGGTAAAATAATTAAAATCTGTAATGTTTGAATCACGATAACAGTTGTTAAATTTGACAAAACCTTGAGTAAGTTTTGAAAATACTATTAATAAATGATTATTATAAAAAAAATTCAAAACACTTTCCAAAGTTATAAAACAAAAATAATTCCTTCTAACATAAATCATATATTTTTCACTTTCATTACCTCTACTGATAGGTACCTTAAATTGTCAAAAAGAATTCCTTCTAGTTGTCATCAGCCTTTTAGTATATACCTTCCCCATTTCTACAAGCTACCACTGTACTCTCTATAATTATACAATTGCACGTGTGTTTAGATGTGCAATTATTATATTTTGGACACTTGATCTGGTGCTTGCTTTCGATTATCTTATAATTCACTCAAACACTTAAGACATAAATCAATATGATTTACTAGGTGTTCTATCTTACGACAGGTCCATTCCTCTTGTTAGTGAACTTGGACCGCCAATATGCCCTGTTCTCCTCTTTCATCTTTCAGAATTTTCTTCTTTCCTTCAAGTCATCTAATATTTGAATCCTCCTCCTTCTTAAGCTCCTCTTTCCCTCAACCTTTGCTTCCATGACATCATACAGAAGATACATTTTTAAAGAATGTAATAAAATAGTGATAGTTGCAATATATAGGTACCATTTATAGTTTAATTTCTTAGTGTAACAGCTTATAATGTTATAGGCCTATGTTATGTGTTGGAGACACTGACTAAGATGCACGATCCAACCACTGCACCAATCACGAGAGGCGCTGCAGTAGCGCAAGCATCA
>CABFOW010003678.1:49812-69901 GCA_902141385.1 Timema californicum | reverse complement strand
GACATACGTCCTCCTTCTTTACACAGATAAAGCCGGTCAATTTCTGACGTCAGCGGAATATACCGGGCCCCTTACTACTATTGTGTATTTTTTTTGTATGATCCCTGCATTTGTAAATGTAAATAAGTTTCTGAGAATTGGTGATTCGCGATAGCCATATGCTTTGTACCCAGGACCTTGCCGACCAGGGAATTGGGCATAATATCATGAAAACGCATTCTTATATTTCTTAAAAGTCATACATCTTCCTTCCTACAACCTCCTTCGACATCTTGATAAATTGCCCTTAAGCGGAACTGTGATAGCAGTAACGACAGTGTAATTTAAGTTTTGTGAACAATGCAACTCAAAACATATTTTCACTTCTTGATATTATATCATAGGTTTAAAATAAAATTTTTAACATTACAACGCCAGACTATCTATATTATTAAACTGTTCACGGATTAATAAGAACCCGTCTCCGTGGTCACGTGGTCAAACGCACGACTCCTGTGTTAGTCTAGACTGCAAATGACTGATAGATCGATGCACGAATATTGGTCAAGTGTACTGAGGTTGGTTTTCCAAAATGGTTTTCCACCCTCATTCCGCGGAAATTCGGGTGCATTGCCTCTAAATACCCTAAAATCATTAGTGTTATTAGTATACAAGCGTATAAACTGAACAGTTAGTAGGACATGGCACCAAAAAGATGGAAGGTTAAATAAATGCGCAGTGAGAACGGAGAGGGGCACGCCATTTCTTGACCACTGTACCTTAACAATTTCTTCACAAACACACCATCGCGCCCTCATTTCATGGAGGCGTCCGCTTAGCTTCCAATTCTCTTTCGATTGGAGACAAGATAATTCCAACCAATAGGACCAAAATGAAACAAAAAGTAATAAACAATAAGTATAGGAGAATGATTGTAAGGTTGCTAACCCCATTTCTTTCCTGGGCCTAATTTGCCGGGTAGCTTGCGAGGAAGGATAGGGACGTTGGCAAAAGTGATGTGTGGGTTCGTAATCTGTATAAAACTTTGGTTTGTAAGGTTAAATAATTGCACTATGAGTTACTATAAAATGTTATGTTAAAAAATGTTACGAAACGGTGTAAAAACTTACTTAAAAGCGAAGTGAGATAACTATCTTGTAAAGAATACTTAACTAATGGCTCGACTGACACACAGGCATATTCAAACACAGTACCCTGGGAACGACGGTTGTATTCCAGCACAAGTACCCGACGACCAAATATTTTAATCCACGTAGCCCCGAAAACGGGCAGATTGACCCCTCCGAATAGATATGATTTATTAAGCCCCTTTAGATCTAAACGGAACCATTTATACTTCACATCAGTCCAGCCGCCGAGGTAACCAGGACAAGTAGTTTGGAGTTGTCGGTGATTTTGTCCTAATGAATACTATCTTGTCATAACAATTAAACTAGACCAGTTCTTTCGCTCGCTTATTTCAACACTGTTATGTCGGTGTTAAACAACCTTCTCCAATCCAGGGCAGGGTGATTATAGTAAAGAAATTCATTGGAAATAGTTGAGTTCCAGCTAAGAATAAAAAGTTATATTTCATATTAACTGAAAGCCTTTCTTAGATTTCATCAATAATCTCTAAAAAAAAGGTCAAAAGATATAATATCGTTTTTAATTAATTTTTACCACTTTTAATATTTAAAACCATTTCAGGATAAGACTATTTAGAGTCTTGGACCGATTGGTTCTCCTTACTTCTGATTCAGTATACATGGAATGTTACATTAATGGCCTGGGGTCTTGTCGCTAGATATTTCCTCTAAACTTCTTGGGCTGAACCTATAGCAATCGTTTTAAAAGCTCAAAAACTTTCCCAAATTTGAGGGTGAGTAAAAATACTTTGATTCTCTAATATATATATATATATATATATTTGGATTTGATCTTTCAGAGGATCTTAAGGGATTATCTCAGGTCAGTTCTAAAACAATACTTTAGATATCAATATAGTTGTAAACTATGAGCATTTTAACAGTATATTCCAAATAGTTTGTTATCATTAATTAAAAGATAAGGATCGTAAGGTGAACTGAAACACACATTATCTGTAATATGGGATATACAAGCTATAATTATAAATATAGTATGTACATGTATGAGATTTGAACCTTGGCCTTACACTCAACGACCATCGAGTTTCTTAATCCAAGTTAAGTTCCCTTGAACAAAAAATAAAACAAAAAAAAATAAATTTTGGCAAAAAATAAAGTTGTAAGAAAGTCATTTGAATTAAAATCCTTTCCGTCCATTCAACCATCAAAGAGGTCTGCTGCTTTTGATCCAGCTATCTTACTTTCGCATAAAATAATACCTTCATAAAATTTGTTATCATCTATATTATTATTATTATTATTATTATTATTAGCACCGCGTTTTACTACCCGTTCGGATTATATGCACTTACGCTAATGTGTGATGGTAGGGTGATTGTGAGATGAAATGGAGGACCTACAGTTTAACGTGGAATCCGAANTGAAATGGAGGACCTACAGTTTAACGTGGAATCCGAACCACGGTGGAGGCCTGGCATTCCCCACATTCACAAGATGTCTTGTCAGAGGTGAAGGAAGTGTTGTTATCATCTATAAATAGCACATAATAAATTAGATGCATAAATTGTGGCTGTCTGTAATCTCATCCAAGTTGAAAGTAAAATCACCTTTGAGTATTTTAGTCAATTTGTTGTTAATATCATCAGTCATCTCCAATATTCGGTGACTACTATTAGTTAAGAGCGAATACGGTTAAGGGTGTGTGTACGAAAATGGCTAGTAGTCTGGTCTAATCCAAACTGAATACAAAAATAAACTGTACAATAATAGCTTTGGTTGACCAAAGTTACAGTAGCACCATAGCTTCTTTGGTGCTGACTGTTAGCTGACGGCTTTGAAAAGTTACCAGACCTAATTATGTATCCCTACGCCGAACCAAATGATCAAAAACATGTGTTTAGCAGCTGTCACTTCTGAAAGCAAAAATTTAGGTATATACCTAAATGTTGAATGTCAGAAGTCAGCTGTGAGCTGTCAGTCAGCACCAAAGAAACCATGGTGCTACTGTATGTTGGGCAGCTGAGGTTAAAACAGAAGGACTCATATGTTTCCAAACTGGTGGGAGCATGTAATTTTGGAACGTGTAATAGGAGAGGATTTTGTGATATATATAATCAACTGTTTGAGGAAATGATTGGAAGATAAATTGATATTCTGCGTCTATGTAAAACCAAGAGTAATTGTAATGATATTTTGATGACGAGTAATGATAGCCTAGCACTGTGGTCAAGTGTGTATGGGTAAGGGGGAGTAAGGGAATAGTTTAGTCTCAAGCCAAACAGATAATCTAATTTTTCAAAGGGGCAACTTTATCTACAAACCAATTTATTCCTCTTAAACTATTAGAATAATCCAATTATATCTCTGTTGTAAAACGTAATATTGATTTTTTTTAACTCAGTATATTTCAGTGTTAAAGCCAGAGAAAAAATCCACTTCGTCTGTAATAAATAACTCAGTTACACAATTTTTTTTTCTCAAAACGTAAATTCGTCTAGCTAAAATTAATTCAGTGGATGCTCTAATATTTAAATGGGTGCAATATGTATGTTCTGTAGTTTTCATTTATCGTGAAAGCTTCCACAAGGCCTACATTATTGGAATAGATTTTTGACTAAAATTCATTACGTGGTTTGGTAATCTGGTACATTAGGCATATTACATTTTACCATTCGATGGAAACCAACATGTTAGTCCAATGGTCAGAGTACTCTAACCATTGCGAAGGTAGATAGATATTTATGTGTAGGATGATGACGTGAAATAGATCCTTTTCAGTATTTTATATTCATTTGTATACATAACTAGACCCTTCTCGCTTATCCCCCTTCCACATTATTATTTTCAACAAACATATTGAAGAATTATCATAGACTCTACCATAAAATATGAAGGATTATTATCATCACCACGTCTTACTACCCGTTCGGGTTATACGCACTTACGCTAATGTGTAATGGTAGGGTGATTGTGAGATGAAATGGAGGACCTACAGTTTAACGTGGAATCCGAACCACAGTGGAGAGCTGGCATTCCTCACATTCACAAGATGTCTTGTCAGAGGTGAAGGAAGGGTTTGGTAATCAGATAAATCTTTGCCGGGACCGAGTATTGAACCCCGGCCACCAGCACAGAAGTCTTGACACCTTACACCTATACTGCCAGGTCACCCTTAATAAATAAAGCGAGATAATATCCATGTTAGACATTCACGATATGCATTATATTTCTTAATTCAATTGATAGCTATTTAATCTTTGTGCCCAATATTTAAATTTACAAGCTTCTAATTATATAATTTGGCATTATTAAGTATTCTAAACACTATTTAGGTTTAAAAATTAAAGGTTTTACACGCCAAAGAATATAATCATAACACGATTTTTAAACTGGTTTTATATATACTTATTGATACTTTTAAATCGTGCTAGTGGTATAATATATCCCACACTAATAATTAATCAGTCTAAGATCTCAACTATTTAAATATTAAATTAGAAATGTTTAGGGTTTATAATATTGATATAATAGAATATTTTACTATCTAGATAATGTGTTCATTCAGTTCCTGTCTTATATATATTAATAAAACAAATATAAAAAGAGTAAAATAACCATTACTTACAGACAAACATAAGTAAATTCGAAATTTTTTGTTTATTATTTACCTCGTGTGTCCATGTAAATAGGTTATTAACTAAAAATATTTTGAATAATTTTTTATAATAATAAAGGAATATTAATAAGGTCAAAAAAATTAGATGTATGTGAATTTTATAAAACCCCAAATTAGGACTACTGATAATAAATATATTTTGAAAATTTTGAATCTCTTTAGTTTCTTATCTTGTCTCATTAATATGTTTTTTTATTTATAAAATGATTTATAGTTATAGTATACAACTCTTATATGTCAAAGAAATCTTTTGGTGAAATTTGAAATAAGCTATAAGATATTAAAATATGTATACGTTCCATAAGTATATTAAGGTAGGATTGAAGGCGATGGTTTTATGGTAAAAGCCTTTGTTTTTGACCAAAATAAATATAATATTTCTACAGTAAAAACATCGAATTTAATTGGTTTTACGTGGTGACTTAAACATTTCTTGGGTATATTTCAAATGTGTTCCAGATTTTTTTTTTTTGCAATGCGTCATACTACTCGTTCGGGCTATACGCCTTCTGGAAGTTTATGACAAAGCTTTATATTCATTTAGAAGGTTTATTAGATAATGCCAATATGATAACAGTTATTCAAGAACTGTTCATATTAAAATGTGAAGAAAATGAAGCTCTATGTTTGTACTGGAGCAATATTATATTTATTTTGACCAAAAAGATGTTTTGACATACAAAATTAACCAAAAACTCACCTTTTCTAACGTCCCCTTACATCCCACTTTAAGTCCTTTTTTTAAATGTACTTTTGATTGTTTATTTGTTGGTAGTTCTTGCCCCACGTATCCCTAGTCATTCAAGTTATACGCATACGAATTTGTTACTTTAACTATGTATGAATAAAAATAGTTTAGTAAGTTAATTCTCATTTTCGTGAAGAAAAAGAAAACTATTAGTAAAAGAAGAGGACTTCCATACACATAACTGAGTTTTGAACTCCGATTTCCTTCATTATGGCATAAGGTGAGGACCACACGTTAAATCATGTTATTACAAAAATGATATATTAATACCCATAGATGGGTGACCTGGCGGTCTAGGGGAAAGGTATTGGACCTCTGTGCTGGGGGTCCGGGGTTCAAACCTTGGTCCCAGCACAGATTTATATGATTGCCAAACCCTCCCTTCGCCCCTGACAATACGTGTATCGTTCACAACTTGTGAACGTGTTGAATGCTCAGGCCTCCACCGTGGTTCGGATCCCACGTTAAACTGTAGGTCCTCCATTTCATCTCACAATCACCCTACCATTATACATTAACCTAAGAGCGTATAACCCAAACGGATTGTAGGACTAGGTCCTAATAAAAATATTATCCATAGCTCAAATATGGATAGTCCAAAAAGCGAAAAAAATATATAAATAGAATAAACATATAACTTGAAATTTTTTTCTTTTAATTCTCATAAAACTACTAAAAAAATAATACATTATATTGATGAATTCAAAAGAATATATCAAACGGGCAATTTAAAAGCCAAAATCAATATATAAATATATTTCTACTCATATTATATAGGCTCCATTTAAAATGAAAACCTTTTAAGACTGAACATGTATTCCAGAAAAATTAAACATTAATTTACCTTATATTTACTTCAGAAACAATGGCTAAGCTTCATACCTTCCAACCCTTGCCATATTAGTAGAAGTGGCATACCAGGAATGTAATGGCTCCGTAGTATAGTGGTGAGTGCACCCGACTACGGGCCTAGAGGTTCCGGCATTAATTACTGGCTGTTAACATATGTAAATTTCAATTCATCATTGTGTAATATTAGCTATCATTTCCCAAAGATTGCCAGATGGCTGGCAGGACTAGATGTTATATCTGTTAAATATTAAACTAGTTTGTATATATTTTAAAAAAACACCTTAAAACGATCGTGTAAATAAACTCGGTTCCATATATATTTGTTTCGCCTTAATTTAATTAGCTCTGGACAGAGAAATATCTTATATCTCGCGTCATAATTGAATTCACACTCTCTGCGAATAGCGATAACCCATCACAGATAACAGATACAACAAAGCCTAGAAGCGTCTAAACAGATCCAATAAACATCAAATACCTCCCCGGTCGCATTCATGTATAAACTCCCACCCTTACCAACGATTAATAAAAAAAAAGTCAACAAAAAACAATCGGTTTTGGAAATGTATTTCACCTTTAAGCTTTCGCTTTCAATATCTGATGTAATTCAGTTGGAAGCGAATCGCTACCCACCTACTTCTATAACGTCAATCCTCTTAATGTTTCAGGCTGAAAGCAAAGCATTTTGTAAAAGGGTGGAAAGAGGGGTCTCAGTAGGGAAATCCCCCTCCCCCCAAACACTTTCTCAATATTTCCCCCTATCACTTTCTCTCTCTACCCTTTTATTTCCCCCAAAGAATGGTGTGTTAGTAACTACCGATGGAAATTCTTCTCGTCCTTCAAATATGGGTTGGTGGGGGGGTTGTGGGGGGAGGATCTGCTCTCAGGACTTCTCCAGTGAAACAGGGGAAGAAAACCGTGAATCTCTTGTTATTGGTTCGCCAAGGAACATCATCATCCATTCTCTCTCCTCTATTGGTTTTCTACAGGACCATACTGGGTCGTTACCAGGATTTTAGGACACCGAGGAGGTATGTAATTACGCCGGTAATCATTATTACCGCGAGCCATCGCAAAGGGTGTAAGAATGGAGTGTCAAATGGCGAGTGAGATTTAAGACGAGAGCTCTCTTAGATGGTCAGTTTCATTTAATCCTTTCAGATTTTTTTTTGGAATTGTAGCCAACCCTTTTTCCTTGGAAAATTGAAAATGTCTTTCACAATTTGAATGAAGGTAGTTTGTAATGACATAATGCTATAGAATAAACACTATTTTATTAAAATGGGTGAAAAAATTAGTGTCAACTAAATTTTTTATTTTAAAATAAAAAGAGTTATTGGTCATGTAGAGGGATGTTCCATTACTGGCCTAGTGAGACAGGTTCCTATTATTCGATAATGTTTTGATATTTAGTCTCTGTATTTCCAAATTTTGGTCACGTGATAACTATAATATGCAAAAACCAAATTTGACGACTTTGGCAGGTATATCTTAAGAGCTTATGCCAAACAACGCATATGCAAGGTCTCTCCATCAGAATATCCACTAAGAGATGACGCTCATTCAAACATCTCTACCTCTTTTCGTACCACGATAGCTAACAGATTCTTTAACTGATCTAAACAAGATTCGTCAAGCTAACTTAGGTCCCACGAAGAAATTTCATAGATTTTATATCAGACTATCCATTTCAATATGGTGGTCACTAAAATATTATTTATTTAATAGTTCAGCTGAAGTGATAATTTAAAATTATAATAACTAGATAATTACTTATGGCGTTATGACCTTCTGATTAAATTCATGGCTCGCGTAGGACGGCATTTGTGACGTTACGTGGAACTACGCCGCGCGATGTGTGGTGGAATTTGAGACGTCATTTATTAAAAAATAGTGTCTGACACCACGCTAGGAAGCCAAATATTGTTACCTCTCGTCGCCATGTTGCCATGTCGGGGTAAAAAATATAACTTTCCAGTAACGTTGAAAATTAAGTCTAATTTATCATGTAAATAGAAGTGCTATAATTTTATTATATTTATTAATAGAAAAATACACGCTTACAGAATATTTGACACAGTCGGAACGAATAGTTATCGATACGTGACAAATTAAAATTTTAAAATTCGGCTGCTAGCTTATGGCAGACCTTACCTACAGCAAGTTTGCAGACAGAGTGAAGTCTGTAGAGCTTTTGTTTCATAGGTTATGGTCTGACAATAATACATCTAGAATTTTCCAGTGTCATTAAAATGCACCATCTTTCATCAACTTTTGAAATGAGAAAAAATTAAAACCTTGCTATAACAGTAAACTGGGAGTGCCTTGTTTATGACATAATACTAGGAAGAGGCGTTGAAATCTGTTAACAAAAGCTAAGATTTTACGACGGAATCACAGAAACTTTTCAACAATATAAAATAATAAAAGTAACACCCAGACTTGTTAAATCAGGAGAGAAGATTTTAACACACAAAGAGTCAATAGGTTCCATATTATTTTATTGTCCAATTAATTGAAATGGGTGGGAATTTTTGTTTGGTAATAATATGAAAGGGGAAGATCTATATCATTACACCATATTTTACTCTAAAGCTGCCATATATTACGAGGCTGGTGCATTAAATTACGTGAGAAAGGTCTATTAACAAATAATCCTAAGTACACTAGGCCCATGGCTTCTTTGGTGCTTACTGACAGCTCACAGCTGAATGTTTTGAAATTTTACCAGACCAAATTATGTATCCCTACGCCAAACCATGTGATCTTCAAAAACATGTGTTTGGCACCTGTCACTTCCGACAGTCAGAATTTAGGTATAGATTTAAATAATGACTGTCAGAATTCAGCTGTGAACTGTCAGTCAGCACCAAGGAAGCCACAAGGCTACTGAACTATAAAATATAATAATTCATTTTCTGTAGAAATTGATTACTTAATGAAAATGTCATCTCTGTATTAAAGAATAAATCATAAACATTTCAACTTTAAATCCAACTAGAAATCTCAAGACATATTAACCATAAGAAGCTGTATTAGAGTGTGGATGTAGGGAACACAATGTAAGAGCATTATATTAGAAGTTCTTACATCCAAACTATCTTTGGTCAAATTAAATTAAACGGTTCACTAGTAGTAACATATATTTTAATTATATTTTTCACATTGTAATATCAACATTTATTGAAACTCTTTCAAGGATGTCTTTAAATTTAATTACAACTGTTTACATTCGTTTAAAACGTTAATTGTCTAATGCCGCTATGCTCATGACAGATAGTCAAAGACTGTTAATATTTAAATGTCAGTAAAATTAAATTCTCTGTTTCTACTAGCGATATATAATTTATTTTGGCAAAAAAAAATGATGTAAAAATAAACCTTTTCTCTTATCCCCTATACTTAGAGATAAAATCATAATGTGTGTAGCTTATGGAGGGAGATAATGTGTATTTTTCAGAGAAATACTAGAAATGCTTTTATATAAAAAATCAAAAGTATTATTCACATTCAACTCTTTTAAAATAATTATATTGTTGACAGAATACGTAGCATGTTTTCTGGAGGATTCAGTTTTGGTAAATTATCAGAAAAAATATTGATGGATGAATTAGAACATCTTCTGAATCTTTCGCACTTTAAAAAATTTGATGTAAATGGGTTTTCACATGTCTTGTACGATTCTCAATACATTTATATATTTACTGGTGGCAGACTTATTAGAGTATTATAATAATATCGGAGAGATAATAAAGATGGAATTAAAATTTATTGGATTGAAAGCTTCACTTAACAACAACCTTGTTACGACATTAATCGAAAAAAAAACTCGTAATGATCGATTCATTTTCTATAAAACTATATTTTGAGCTATGGATATTACCAGCATCGGTGGTCCCATGGCTTATGACGTAACTCTTTTAATACACTGGATCGCTTGTGATAGGAAAGTTATAGCCCAAGTCCCGGTGTAAGCGGAAAACATTAGTCCACGATATTATTAGTCTGAATGCAAGAAGGACCATAGTACAGTATCGGCACATACTCAAAAAAACGGCATTGGTTTTACAACCCAACTGTGTCTAATAATTTCAATATTGACTAGGAAATTCATGTTCAAGGATATTAGTTCTACTTTATTCAAACTGTCATAACTTAGCTATTTACCAAAGCCTTCACCGCATCAACACCGTTTTTTTTAATCCCATCTTAAAAAGGAAAAAAGAAAGACAATTAATTAGCATTTATTACCCAAATACTTTGAATATTTAAATGGGCCTATATATAATACTGGTTTGATCAGTGGCATACCTAAACATTGGACGCCTAGCCTTGCCTAACCTAGCCTAACTTAGCCTAACCTAGCATAACCTAACCTAACCTAACCTAACCTAACCTAACCTAACCTAACCTAACCTAACCTAACCTAACCTAACCTAACCTAACCTAACCTAACCTAACCTAAACTAAACTAAACTAAACTAAACTAACCTAACTTAATCTACCATATACAATCAAATTAATAAACATCTGAAAATATACACTAACAAATCAGTTCTCATTGGTTCTGTGGTCTGACTTTTGTAAACGAACACATACATACACATACATAACTACAAATCCTAAGGGCGGCATTTATCAATAACCACCAACTAAATATTTCCTAGTCTAAGTATTATCTAGGAACTACGTAGTGACGTTGACAAAGAAATAAAAAAAGAGGGAAGCATTGACAAAGAACCACTACCTAAAATCTCCCTGGTCTAAATATGTCCTGCCACACCACCCATGTGAACTAGAAGTATTTTTCTTCTAATTAGCTTTCCCTTACCTGTTTCAGTGTTCATACGGTCTATAACGTCACCCTTGTGTTAGACTAGCCTGCCAATGACAGGGAGATTGGGGCTGTATTCAGAGGGTGAGAGGGCGGTATTTTAAAATGGTTTACCCACTTCCAATTTAATCAAATGTAAGTACACATCTTTTAAATTCATCCATACTCATCCCTAACTACTATATAAATTATGAATATAACCTGAATAGGTAGTAATATTCTCTGCTAAGAAAAAAATCTTAAATTCATGATAATTGGTGGACAGTTTGTACGAGTCACAGGATGGGGAGTAAAATAATTTATTTAGTTTAGTTTTGGATACATAATGCCTCTCAATTTCCATTCGGTAAATTAATTTTAATTCATTGGCTGTGGTGGTCACGTTGCCAAATACCTGTCACGCGTTGAGTGTTTTGTCGGTGATGGGGAGGGTGAGAATTTTAATCCCGTTCAGTTGTTACTATGAATTCATCCGCGAACTTCATGCGAATGCGAGAATATATATTCTACTAAATTCTACTAAATTCTACCTACCTACACCTTGCACTATTTCTTTAATCGTCTAGATAGACCAGATGACTAGTAAAATGCAGTGCGCAGAAAAAAACATATTTTTATTTTTATCTATAAAGTTAGGATACATTTTATTATTTTCCAATCAAAATAAATATCCATTTCATGTTCTTTGCCGAAATGTTTTGCTATTTTCTAAAAAAATTTGCTTTATTTAACAAGTGGATTGCTATTTCAATACATGAGTAACGCTTAATATACATGTCCACCTATTAAGAATAATGCCTAAGTATTTAAGTCAAAAAAGCAACACATATTTAAGAATGTTTCCTCCAAAGTATTACAGGATGAGATCAAAATAAATTGTCGTAAACATAGATATTGACATCATTTAAAAATAAACATGGTCACAACAAAATAATCTAAGAAAATAGGAAATCATTTTAATGGTTTTTAGTTTATGGAACTTTCATTTAAATAAGATATGCTTTAATGTGAGATTATTTCCATACAATAGTATTATGTACTTTGTAACAGATTTTAAACTTTAATATAAATAAAGAGCCTGTAAATTCAGAAATTAAAATAAAAGTAGCTTTGAAATGCTTTTCTTCAAAAGGGTTCTTGTCCATTTAATAGATATACAAAAAATACTTTAACCTGTATTTTATCTAATATGGTAACGAGTATGTCTAATGAGATGTAACTCCCAAGTACTTAATTACTTACAATATTTTTTTCACATTTATCAGTTGATGTGCGTGTAATTCACAAGTAAAATTTATTTTTGGCTGTTTTTTGACAAAACTATTTAGTGTAAAAGTACCTTTTAAACTGCTTCTTAAATAAAAGAAGTCACAATTATATAAATATTTGCATGGAGAACTTTAGATATAACTATGTAGGCTAATTAATTAATAAAAAAAATCCAATTAAATTTGCAAGAGGTAGAATATTCAATGTTATTTTTATTGGATGTGATGATTTTTATTTTCTACAATACAGTTTTTTTATTTACATGCATACGTACATAGTTACATGAGTTTTGTTTTATGGAAACTTTATTTTAAAACAAAATTTTAAAAATACAAAAAAACATTTATTTTTAAATATCCAATCTTGAATATTAAAATTATTGTCTCTATATGCACCTGAAGTCATGTTCTAAATCTACGAGATAGATTCTGTTTTTCTGGTATTTTTTTCTCTCGAAGCAATCCAATTTTTCTTTCTTTACATTTATGTTAAGTTTGAAACCATAGCTTTTGGGGTTTGGAGCTATCCAAAGGATTATATGGTGCGGACGGAAACATATCGACCTTCATAACGTTGTGGGCGCAGCAGAGCTGAGGAAAACAAGAACATACAATTTATTATTTTCATCCATTGGAGGTTATTTTAGTACTCATATGGTTCATGTTTTCCTTAGTTGATCGGAATATATTCTATATTGTGTTATTGTTTTGATACCAGGATTGTGATACAATGGGCATTATTTAATATTTTTAATTAACACCACCTCGGTTGCGTAGTTAGCTAAAATGCTAGATTCATGTTGAGCTGGACTGCCGAGGACGGGGAGATCGTTGTTCGAATCTCGGTCAAGTGAACTGTGGGTGGTTTTACCTTAATGGTTTTTCACTTTCCTTACACGCAAATTTGGGTTCACTTCCTTTTAATTAAGCCTTCCCGATTCTTAACCCATTAGTGTAATTATTGCTTAAGTGTATAACCCGAACGGGTTGTAGGAAATGGTGATAAATATAAGATATGTAGCTATAATTGAAAAAAAATGAGGAAATGTAGAAGTAGTCCATTCAAATTAATTCACAAAATTTTGAACTTCTATTTCATGATTTTATTTTTCTAATACTTTGTTATAAACATAATAATAAAGAACAAAATATGTATTTAATTTTAATTTTATTTATAATGAAACAATTTAATATCAATTCAAGTGGTGTTGATTTAATTTAATCATTTTTAAAAATTGAAGTGGTAATTGTAAAAAGGGTACATGTTACAAAATTTTTATTAGAAAAGCACAAAGAAATTTGCAAATTGGAAGGAATTTCTTTTTTTCTCTTTCACGCTTATTGATCTTTTTCGTTTTACTAGTTTAATTTTGTTTATAGTTTTGAGTAAGGCCATTTTTTTTGTAGCTATGGCAACCATTTAAAATATTATACATATCTCGTTTTTACAGTGAAATAAATTTTTTAGGTTATCACTCAGACTAATAATCACCAATATTTTTTATAAATTAAATAATTTAGGAAAATTTCTTTAATCATACGTATAGTGCTAAAAAAAGTATTAATTTAAAATAAGTAAGAATGTATATATTACCAAGAAGACAACATAAGAATATTATTTCACACAGGCAGCTTTATCACTGACCATTCGTACAATCATCACCGTCTTGTTCAGATCTTGTTTTTTCATTCCTGCTCTCGCCTCTGATCCCAGCCATCCCTGCAACATGCTGTAAAACTCTTAGCCGAAGAGGTAGTTTGAAAAGGTTGCCAAATATTTCAGATTCTTGGCGTTAATGAGGACTTGTCCATCTGGGTTATTATCTGATGGGTGGCAATCAAGGCACAGCTTTGTTGTATGTCGACAATCAGTAGGTGTGATACACAATAACCCTCACAGAATGAGCAACGACTACCTTTCCTGGAAGGCTGCTCCTATATTATAAGTGCCGGTAACTAAAAAGTTCACCGCCTCGGTGGCGTAGTTGGCTAACGCGCTAGTCGTGTTGAAGCTCGACTGCCGAGGACGGGGAGATCGAGGTTCGAATCTCGGTCGGGTGAACTGGGGGCGGTTTTTCCTAAATGGTTTCCCACTCTCCCTCCACGCTAATGCGGGTTCACTTCCTCTGATTCAACCTTCCCAATTCCTAATCCATTAGCGTAATTAGTACTTAAAGCGTATAACCCGAACTGGTAGTAAGACGCGGCGCTAAATAACAATAACAACAACAAACTAAAAAGTTTGAACGTATACCTCTTGGATCAGGGGGTTCCAGGTTGGATGATGGCTTCCTAACTCATGGTTTTATTCTTGTACTTCTTGGGCTACCAATGTTTAAGTGACAGGTCTTCAGCCTGCCATTCAGAAAAGCGCCCACTTATGCTTGATCTGAGGATGAGGTCAATATACGGTGTAACTTTGGCGAATCAGTCTCTTGATGCAGCCAAAGTCCACATTAAATAGGAGAAATGGATGTCCTCGTGCAGGAAATAAGTGCTTTATGCTCTTGAACCTACTGCTCTCGGAAAGGTTCGATAAGAATCGAACCAAGGTATGACTTTTGTTCAGGCCTATACAACCCTGTAAGAGGTATCTCACTGTTAAAGTAATCCAACAGTAAAGAGCATACCTCTTAATTCTAAGGCATTCACGAGCTAAGTTTACCTGGATGACAGCTCGAAATGTTACAAGAAGCAATCCCTTATTATATAATTGTGTATTCTAATTTAATAATTGTATATGAAAATATTTTGAAAAGTATGTTGTTTACATGAAAACTTTGGCTATATTAAAGAAGAAAAATAATGTTTATAATTATAAAAAATAATAAGCCTATTACTCTCTAAAGGTCACACGAAACTTTGTTTGTAGGTAGATTTTGTTATTTTTGTTGGTAACTACGGACCATACCCTTATAATTCAAGCGTGTATCTACATTCCATAGCACGAGATAAGGTGAGTTAAATCTCCCATGCAAACAATGCGAAGCTCGCCTCTGGCAGCCTCTAGCCACCAGAGTTGGGGGGTGTGGGGGCATTAAGGGGTGAGCAGTGTTGGATAGGAAGGGGTGGGGGTTGATTCTGCTATAAAATGCGTGCGTACAAGCCTTCTCGCAGTTCTCGACACTGTTAATAATTTACACAGGATAATGGAGAGCTGAAACAGTTTTTTTTACAGCCTCCTTTTTTAATATTTTTTATAACAAACTCTTTCTAACATACATTTTGTACCAGGTTATGGTGCGATGGTTTTTGAAACATTTAAAACCTAGTTTTTTTTTTCAGGACAATTTACACATTATATGTAACTATCTTCATATTATCTTAGAATTAGGGTTTTAAAAAAATACAAACTATAATGGAGGGTAACTTATATTTAACTTTAATTTTTTCTAAATATATTATTAAAATACTTTGCTTAAAATTTATATAAATAAAATAGTTTACAATGTTGTTTAGATATGCAGCAAAACCAGTGGTTGCCAAATATTATTTTACCGAAGGATCATCTGAATTTTTACGCACAAGCAGAGTAATATAATTAATATTTTGTTTGGCAATATATTGCCACGCTATCTCACAAAGGAAATAGTATTTAATCAAAGATAAAAATCAAATTATGTCTATATGTGATTTTTGGTATAATGGTTTGAACTGCGTTTCAATGATTATATTTTTAAAGTCCAGATCATAATTTGATTTTGCCATTTTTTAAACAGTCTCTTGTGTTATCATATGAAAGGACTGATAAATATTAATTCGGTGTTCACAATTTTCACTATGAAGAATGCTGACTCACGCAATAAGGACGATCCAAAATATGATTTAATACTTATCGCTTAAATATTATTCAAACGAATCTTTGTGTAGTCTAATAGTTTTCGTAAATGGTTGCCTGTATAGAAAGCCTTGAAGGATAAATCTTAGCATAATTTTTAAATCTCTTTTTCCAATTCTTCAACATTCGTTTCATACAGTTTACTATATATTCATAAATCATATTGATATCCACTATATCACATGGATTAAAAATATAAACGATTAGCTCTATTCTATGAAATTGTGCTTATCTTTGATCGAAAAAATTGTCTAGCTTTTCCATGAATCCAACATATAATTTGCTATCAAAACAATCGTTTCTTAAAATTTTTAATATTTCTGTGCCAAAACATTTCGTCTATTTATTTATTTTTATTTTTAAAGGAAACTAAATTTTGGTATGCATTTTTTTGTTGGGCGCATGCAAAAGAGCAGATGGGTGAACATTGCAGCAAACGAAGTACAAAATATATTTTATAAATTTCAATTTTTTTGCCTGTGTATTATAAACTATTAGTGCAATTCACATATTTGCATTAGTAGAGAATGTATATATAATTAAAAAAATATATTTCAAAAATAGTGGAACAATGACCATCTGGAATAAAAAATCCTTAGTACATCCGAGTGTAGTCGAACACCAAACACCCCGTCACCATACTTATCCCTCGTTTCAGTCTATTTGGGTTAGTTTTATATAACATTCACTCTTGTTGCCTAACAGTCATTTAACAACACGACTTTATAACTAGCATAACATTCGGGGGCTGGAGCAAAAAAATCAACATGATGACCACCATTGCAGTTTTACAAGATATTATAACGTTCTAAATCTAAAAAGTCAAAATCACTAACTTTAATACCTAATACTACTATTGAAGCAATAATATTGAATAAATATTTGAATTATAGTGTATGTTTGTGAATTTATTTAAAAAAAAAGGCTAACTAACATAATGGTAAAGTGTTACATTATTATTATTATTATTATTATTAATATTATTAGCACCGCGTCTTACTACCCGTTCGGGTTATACGCACTTACGCTAATGTGTAATGGTAGGGTGAATGTGAGATGAAATGGAGGACCTACAGTTTAACGTGGAATCTGAACCACGGTGGAGGCCTTATATTCATTCCTCACATTCACAAGATGTCTTGTCAGAGGTGAAGGAAGGGTTTGGTAATCGGATACATCTTTGCTGGGACCGAGGATTGAACCCCAGACCCTCAGCACAGAATTCTGACACCTTACTCCTAGACCACCAGGTCATCTAAAATGTTACAAAAACATAGCTTAATAGACTTTCTTCCGAGCTTCTTTATTCAATTAGTTGTTTTTTTTTAATTTGATAACAGCTAAAGCAAGCTATAAGCAACACGATATCAATTTTAAGACACGTGATAGAAATTGCACGTACTATTATATGTAAATGTACGATGGCAATGAGTCGCACGTTTGATATCATGACTGGCACCGTCAAGTGCTCACAACATTCCTATATGGTATCGGTTAAAACTCTCGTATCTCAGAAAATAAAACTTTTTTTTTATGGTTGATACAATTATACTACGCAGCAGGAACCAATTTTGAATACTTTGAGGGGAATTACCATAAAGTTTAAAAAGAATTACTGCTATTCCCCTTAGTTTGACCATGGAACAGATACCATTTCTAGTCTGAAAGCTATCGGTTTTAGAAAATGAAGGGGTAAAAAGGAAAAATGGGGACCTATTTTTATCTTAAATTTAGTTGTTGAAATTTTCAGTTAGCCAATCATGAAACCTTTATCAATTACTTTATATTATTGTTATAATAAATATGTCTTATTTAAATTAATTAAACCAAAAAAACCTATTTGATGTGTGTTCATGCAGTTTGAATTGAAAATGTATATGCTCCAAAAAATTATTGTACTGTTATTATTATCCCTTTTAGCATCTAGACTATTAAAGATGAAAAAATTAAATTTATCAAATTATAGATTTTTCAGAGCCTATAAAGATTGAAACTGGGACTCTTTATCCTAAAAATAGGTTTCATTTACAGATTAGATGAGCGTTTGGAAATCATAAATTGTAATTTATATAAAAACATAGTTTTGGCTTGAAAAATATTCTTGGCATAATAATCTACATAGGTTAAAACTCAGACATGACATCATGTTAATATAATCTGAATTGAAGATAGCTGGAAATCTTTAGTGACAGTTCACATCAAGTGTTTTGAGTGTGGTATTTACTAAAATATTTCTGCTATTACTCTTCGCGGATGATGGCGCATTTTATCAAAATTCTACATTTATAATTTTCATCATTGTTCTATAAGTTTAGCTAAATGCGGAAATCTGGTTGTTCGGCTTAGTGTAAGAAACCATATAAATTAATGTAATAATATTACTATACACATTTCTTTAAATAGAATTTTAAAACTAATAAAATAGATTAAATATATATATCGCCAATCTTCAATATACAGGATGTGCCATCACATGTGGGATCTACTTTAGCGGTGGACTATAGATATATAAACCATTTTCACCTAAATATGTGTCCCATTTGACTATATTTCCCAAGTTATAATCATGTCTATACTCCAGTAATATGGATCTTCTAAACAATATATGAAAAGTTCAAATTGGCCAGCTTCATCCTGAAAGTGAGCTTTCAGTCGTCCTATCGTAGAATGCTGCACTTTTTCAAAAATACATTGTGATACAATGCTTAAATTCAGAGTGAGTTTGGTCATTTTGGGTTCTTCCTATTATATTAAGTGGATCCACATAGCTTGAGTACCAACTTGACTAAAACTCAGAAACAAGGTAAAATGGCACACACGTCTATATTAATTAATTGTTTTTGTTTTTCCTGCCCGCTACTGAAGTGGGTCCCCAAATATTGCAGTATATTATTATACTAATATAAAGCCACATGGCTGAATCACTCCCTGACATTAATGTTTAACCACTTACAGATGAACTTGAAACTTGGAATTTTCCAAACTAATATCTTTTAATCTATAACCGATGGTAATATATATATATATATATTGTTTCATAAGTTAGTTTTTATAGAAAAAGATAACACATCAGTTATTTCTAAAGTCAATTTATATTCTACAATATGTTGGAACAAAAAATCTTAAATAATGCATTTAATTATTTTTTTCGCGCCATATCTCACGACCTATTCACGCTAGAGGGTTAGTTAATTTCAATATTAAGTTAACTATGCGTTAGCGTGCATTGATGGTAGCATGGTTATTAGGTGTCAGACTCTTCCAGTCTGTATCATTTGGTTGCGGCTCAAATCATTACTGGATTAACATGCAAAAACATTTATTCTAAATTTTTTAAACTTATGCCTTTTAATTTAATCTAAATAAACGGATAGCTATTAAAGGTAGGTACACCAATTTACAACATTAAGTTTACTAGCTGCTTAACCTAAGAAATAGGGATTATAAGAGCCTTTTAGAGGAAATGCACCAGAATTTGAGTGGGTATAGAATTGTTAGACCAAATTTATAAATATACTGTAAATAATTTACTCCCATAGCACACATCTAGAATTCAAGTTTAAGATCCTTGTAATATAAAGTTTATTTAGGGAATTGTGAAGCTGTGAACTGTTTTAGCTCCGTGACTGAAGTTGTAAGTGTTCCCGTCTATATATTTAATATTCCTAAATAGCTACCAGTTTGAAAATAGATATGTTAATAATATTCAGTAGTTGAAAGGTACTAACGCGTCACTCTAGCAACAGACTGGACTTTCCATGAATGGGAAATCGTGTTTCGGGGGG
>CABFOW010003678.1:0-49325 GCA_902141385.1 Timema californicum | reverse complement strand
GGGGGGCTGATGGGGTTTACTGGACTAGATTCTTACTATATTGTTTTTCACTTTGTTTATCAAGTCAAATGCGGTTAAAATTCAACTTAATATCTCCTTGCTAGTCCATATCACATTTGCTTAGTTCATTTGAGCTCAACCCAAACGGTTAGTAAGACGTTGTGCTGAAAACAAATCTTATTTATGGTAAATATATCTATTTTTCAGCTCTACTTCTTAATACCAGTTCATAATATCCACAGATGTACACTGATGATGTGGAACTATTAAGATTATGCTGGCGGCCGGGGTTCAAACCTCGGTCCCGGCACAGATTTATCTGATTACCAAACCCTTTCTTCAACTCTGACAAGACATCTTGTGAATGTGAGGAATGCAAGGCCTCAACCGTGGTTCGGATTCCACCATAAACTGTAGGTCCTTCATTAAATCTCACAATCACCCTAACATTTCACATTAGCGTAAGTGCGTATAACCCGAACGGGTAGTAAGACGCTGTGCTAATATATAATAATTATTATTATTAAGATATTAATTTAGATAAAATGTACCAGAATTGGAATAAAGTCATGGATAATTTAGGAAATCAAGTCTTGTTACATACGAATTGGACATGACATTTAATAAATATGTGCCCCTTTTCAGGTAAAAGATAAACTAGTTTCTTTATATTATATTATGCATCGTAAAATAAAGTTTCACTACAAAACCATTTTTTAATTCCAATTTTGGTCTAAAAGGATCCCGGTAAACATTTCACTTATCCAAACAGCACATAATTTCCTCTAGAGCGGAAAAATGTTTATCCGGCCTGGAAAATTATAGTCCCCCACCACCTCCCCTTCCCCCTATTAAAATAAAATAACTATGTCGTCGACAGAGGAAATATTGTTTCACTTAACAAATTACACTTGCCCAACCAACATTTCCTGAAAGAGTGAAAATGGCTTCATATAACCTTTACCATTTCAGATATAATAGTGGCTTAGCATGGTTGTAGGCATACGTGACTTCTGAGTTGGAACAATTGAGGTAGAGATGTAGTGAACGCGAGTAGGTGTCACTGTTTTGGAAGTTTTTATATAAAAGCTATCCATCCCTTTATAACCTATCTTGAGTTTGTTCAATCCAGTCCATCTCACTACACCTTATCCACTTCTTTAGCTATTTCTATCCAGCCAAACTCATTACACCTTATCCATATCTTTAGCTAGCTCTATCCAATCCACCTCATTACACCCTATCTAGAGTTAGTTCTATTCAGTTCACCTCATTACACCCTCTCCATATCTTTAGCTAGCTCTATCCAATCCACCTCATTACACCCTATCTTGAGCTAGTTCTATTCAGTTCACCTCATTACACCCTATCCATATCTTTAGCTAGCTCTATCCAATTCACCTCATTACACCCTATCTTGAGCTAGTTCAATTCAGTTCACCTCATTACACCCTATCCATATCTTTAGCTAGCTCTATCCAATCCACCTCATTACACCCTATATTGAGCTAGTTCTATTCAGTTCACCTCATTACACCCTATCCATATCTTTAGCTAGCTCTATCCAATCCACCTCATTACACCATATCTTGAGCTAGTTCTATTCAGTTCACCTTATTACATCTTATCTATATATTTAGCTAGCTCTATCTAATCCACCTCATTAACACCTTATCCATATCTTTAGCTAGCTCTATCTAATACACCTCATTAACACCTTATCCATATCTTTAGCTAGCTCTATCTAATCCACCTCATTACACCTTATCCATATCTTTAGCTAGCTCTATCTAATCCACCTCATTACACCTTATCCATATCTTTAGCTAGCTCTATCTAATCCACCTCATTACACCTTATCCATATCTTTAGCTAGCTCTATCTAATCCACCTCATTACACCTTATCCATATCTTTAGCTAGCTCTATCTAATCCACCTCATTACACCTTATCCATATCTTTAGCTAGCTCTATCTAATCCACCTCATTACACCTTATCCATATCTTTAGCTAGCTCTATCTAATCCACCTCATTACACCTTATCCATATCTTTAGCTAGCTCTATCTAATCCACCTCATTACACCTTATCCATATCTTTAGCTAGCTCTATCTAATCCACCTCATTACACCTTATCCATATCTTTAGCTAGCTCTATCTAATCCACCTCATTACACCTTATCCATATCTTTAGCTAGCTCTATCTAATCCACCTCATTACACCTTATCCATATCTTTAGCTAGCTCTATCTAATCCACCTCATTACACCTTATCCATATCTTTAGCTAGCTCTATCTAATCCACCTCATTACACCTTATCCATATCTTTAGCTAGCTCTATCTAATCCACCTCATTACACCTTATCCATATCTTTAGCTAGCTCTATCTAATCCACCTCATTACACCTTATCCATATCTTTAGCTAGCTCTATCTAATCCACCTCATTACACCTTATCCATATCTTTAGCTAGCTCTATCTAATCCACCTCATTACACCTTATCCATATCTTTAGCTAGCTCTATCTAATCCACTTCATTACACCTTATCCATATCTTTAGCTAGCTCTATCTAATCCACCTCATTACACCTTATCCATATCTTTAGCTAGCTCTATCTAATCCAACTCATTTCAACTTATCCATATCTTTAGCTAGCTCTATCTAATCCACCTCATTACACCCTATCTCTTTCAGGTTAATTCTAATGCTATCCGTTCATCTACGTCTAGGTCTTCCCATTGTGCTAGCAGTCACTATCCTGAACACGGTTCTAGATTCTCCCATTCACTCTAAATGTCATGGACGCTGTATTATACGAGATTTTATTATCCTAACAATGTATTTGCATGAATACAGACTATGACACCTATTAAACCATCCAGCGGTCTCGACCCTTTTTTGGACAAACAGATCTTGCTAAGTACCTATTTCTGAGCACCGTGTTGTTTTCCCCCCCACTGACATATAAGCTAAGAGTCTAACACTTTCACGCCCTCTAAAAAAAACCATAAATAAATTTAGTGTATTCTTGAGTTTTACATTCCCTAGCAACATCAAAGATGTAAGAACTAATTAACCGAGTAATTGTAAGCATATTAAGACTCTATTTTTTTCCTAGTTTCCAATCTAATTTCGTTATTGCTATTAAAAACTGTTCTTAAATATTTAAACCTGTCAAATTATATGCTGCTCGAATTTATATATTAATTATCGCCTTGAATTTATATTTTCTTTGAGACGATTTACATAATTAAGTAATCATTTACTTCTAAAGCTATTTCCAATTTAGCCCATAATACAATACTGCACTTCCAACAACTGTAATGATAGCTTGGTTTAGTAATATTTTAAGATTTAAATTTTGAACCTAAGGATTATTAAATAATATTTTGGTTATTGTAACTGTATCTAGATATTATTCAATAAATTAATACATTAAAAAGAATTGGCACTTAGTAAGTATTTTACTCCTGTGTGATGTATGAAGTATAATAATTAATTTTATTTCAATTCTTTTCGATAAAATTGAATATCATAACTTTGAAATAAAATTAAGGATACTAATCGTACTTTGTGGCGTGTATATATGATTTTTCAATTTTTAAGCTTGTCATAATCATTTAATTTTAATTCCAGCAAAAATTCAGAGTCGGACATTGTGATTTTCATCCGTTTTAGAGATTAATAATAACTTGATTTATATGTGCATTGTTTTTATTACGTTTTTCCTATAAACTCACCAATGATCGTAATACATATAAGCTATTAATTGTGAATTTAAATTGGTTTTAATAAATACTAAAAATTGGTCTGTTTATCATCAATATATTTTATATGTTATTTCCTAAACAATTACAAGAAAAACAGAGCTATTAAAATAGTGAATATATCAGAATACGTCCTTATATACATATTAGTATATAAATAAAGATATATACGTTCAGCTTTGTTTTATGTGATTTACCATGAAATATATATATTGTTGAGTTCTTAATATATATTCAAAATTCTGCAACCATTCATAGGACTATTATATTCGTGGAATATTGGTGCACACATGTGTATCGTTTTTCACTTCTCTTTATATATAATATATATTATGAATTAATAAATTGTAGTCAACATAATATAAGATACTTTCAAGAAGATTAATTTATATCCTTACATTTCATTTTAAAGTACTTCCAGCTATCAAACACATTAATTTAAATCAGGATCAAAGCATTCTTTTCCGAATACGTAGTAGCTCTCTTTATTAATACATGAAAAGAACATAAATAAACCTTTATACGAAATGATAAAAAAAGAGTTTGTTAACCATACAAAGTTGATTAAATTTAACAAAAGCCCTAGAATGTTTTAGGAATGATATACAAATTAAATGTACATGTACTTGGAATTTCTAGAAAGGTTACAAATAAAGCTTTGATGCCAGAATCCAATCTGCACGTTTTTTTTATTAAATACTTTCCACTGCTCCTAAAATTTAGGTCAAAATACTATATATCTAAATTTAATCCTATTATTCCCGATCCAATTATAATGTAATTAAAATAATTGCTTAGTGCTGTAGCAAGCCGTAGTATATATTGATAAATATTTGTGTACAAATAGATAATTAAAAGGGTTTTAGAAAATTAAAATTATTCTTCCATTTCTATTATACGTTTTAAATGATACTAAGCACCTTGGGCCATACGATTAATAGAATATCATTTTTTTTCTCTCTTCTCACTTAGTGCACTAATGAATATGCGCATCAATAGAATAAGCTTAACAGCTGGATGGTTAAATCTTAAATAATTAATAAAGATTCATATTTAAGTAACTTATTAATACTTACATATCTTTGAGATTTTGATCGGATATAATTTCATACTTGGTATTAAAAAAAATCCACTCAGTTGGTCTCAATACACCATTTATAAGTGCCCTCGAGGTTAACTTAGTATATTAACGAATACACATTAAAGAAACCTTTATATCATAATAATATCTTATATTTTGTAGCAAACAATGATAAAAGTTTATTATATTGATAGATTTAATTTCTATTTATCTTCTACGATAATAAAAGGAGGTGTTTGTGTTTGTTTTTGTGCGATATCCAGCCAAATCTACGGCAGGCAGAGATCTGAAATGTTTAACATAGGTGGAATAAAGGGGGTCCGAGAGCACCTCGAAGCTGGATTTAAAAAAAAATTTCAATTAGCTTTTTAACAATTTTTTTTACCCACCTTGGTGGCGTAGTTGGCAAACGCGCTAGTCGTGTTGAGCTCGACCACTTAGGACTGGGAGATCGAGGTTCGAATCTCAGTCGGGTGAACTGGAGGTTTTTTTCCCTAAATAGTTTTCCACCCTCCCTCCAAGCAAATGTGGGTTCACTTCCTCTATATCAACCTTCCATATTCCAAATCCATTAGCGTAATTAGTACTTAAAGCGTATAACCCGAACGGGTAGTAAGACGTGGTGCTAAATAAAAACAAATTTTTTGAAAATATATTTTTTATCTTGTTTAGAATTACGTTTCAGAGATACGTGCACCATGGGGGTGGGGGCCTATATAATTCTTATACAGCATTGGGTCACGGACAGCGACATTTGGAATTGCTAGTTAATAATAACTGTAAAAATAGGCAGCTATATGTTAAATAATATTTAATTAAGAATATATTAATTTATATGTCTTAAAGTTTTTTTTAGCTGTCAAAAATTCCAACTACAAATAAAAATATGTGCATGTCAGAGGGAGAGTTTAAGATTCAGTGAAGTTTGGAAGTAACTAGTAACAGATTATGGATTCTATTTAAAATAAAGTTATATTTAGGAATATGGTGCGTAGCTCAAATATATTTGTAAGATTCAGCTCTAACTACAATCAAAAAATTAATTTATAAGAAATTAAAATCTAGCACAAGCACCTTGAAAAATGATTCTGTATACTTTCAAACGAAAATAAATTTATCTTTCAAGAAAGTCGATTTAATTTAATGTTGTAATTTTAATAATAAAGGTTTGACTATCTGTCTATGAATTATGGTGAATCACTATAAAACTTTTCTTTTTGTTTAGCATCGCACATTTATATTCTTTCGGGTTCTAAGCTTATTTACTAATTACGCTAATGGTTTTAGGGATTAGGAAGATGATAATTAAGTCAAGTCTGTCCACACTTGCGTGAAGAGAGTGGAAAACTATCCAAGCAAAGACACCCTCGTTACACCAGAGCGAGATTTGAATCTCTCATTCCCCGTCATCGATGGTGTATAACAATAAGGCTGGTAGCATATTAGACCATGTGGACACCAGAGCAAGTAATACGAGACTCAAGTTAGAGTTTTGATATTTATTATTTTATAAAATAATAATTGTTTAATTAGTTTAACCAACTAACCAAAGATAGGGATAAGATTAATGACGGTGACCTGGCGGTCTAGGGGTAAGGTGTCAGACTTCTGTGCTGGCGGCCGGGGTTCAATCCTCGGTCCCGGCATAGATTTATCTGATTGCCAAACCCTTCCTTCACATCTGACAAGACATCTTGTGAATTTAGGGAATGCCAGGCCTCCACCGTGGTTCGGATTCCACGTTAAACTGTAGGTCCTCAATTTCATCTCACAATCACCCTACCATTACAAATCAGCGTAAGTGCGTATAACCCGAACGGGTAGTAAGACGCAATGCTAATAAGATTAACGATCGTGCGTTTTTTCCCTGCCTAATGGTTGGTTTTGTAACTAGAGTAAGCCCATGGCTTCTTTGGTTCTGACTGACAGTTCACAACTGACAGCTGACGGCTTTGAAAAGTTACCAGGCCAAATTATGTATCCCTACGCCGAACCATATGATCTGCAAAAACATGTGTTTAGCAGCTGTCACTTCTGACAGTCAAAATTTAGGTATATGCCTGAATGTTGACTGTCAGAAGTCAGTCATGAGCTGTCAGTCAGCACCAAAGAAGCCATGAGGCTACTGTACTGGAGCAGTTAGTCCGTATGATGGTCTCACATAATAATTGTATACTCAGTAATTGTATAGTCAGATCATTTTATCCGATTTTCCCGTGATGGGGAGTTAAGGGTCTTATTTTCAACCGTGCTTGTTGTATAAAGTTATTCCCTCACTGATTTACTTCACTTCACCTTTCACCCTACTTAATCACCTGTGACTCTATTTGGTTGCTGTATTATGTTAAGAATTAAAGTCATAATTGTTATGAGAAAATGCAGGAAGGAAAGACAGAAAGACTTGCTAAAAGTTGTGTATTTAATTTGGGGTCGGTTATTATTTATGTACCATTTTATTTTAAAATTATATTAAAAAACACTTGGATTAGTGAAAATATACCTTGATTAATTTGTTGAAAAAATATATATATAGATAGGTTGATAGCCCGAACGATTAGTAAGACGTAATGAAAAAAAAGTGAATGGATTAGTAATAAAGTGGGATGATTAGTACAAACAATATTTTTTAAACATCAAGATTCCAAATAAACAGTAAGATATTATTGGGGGGAAAAATGTCCATACAGTGGATCTCAAGGAGGGATGAAAGGATTTTGAGAAAAGACCAGTGTTTTTTTTGCAGTTTTTATGGATAGCGTTTTTTGTCCAAAATAAGTAACATCTTGCCTCAATAAAAAATATAGAATTTACTTTTCTTCACATGGTGACCCCAAAATTTCTTAAATATTTATCAAGGGTCTTCTGGAATTTAATGACACATTTTTATCTTCGTTTGAAAAGTTTATCATATAATGTCTCTAATCTCATGAGAAATATTTAGTATTTTGTTTATATTATTGATATTATTATGTGAATAAGATTTAGCTCTATGTTTGTACTGGAGCAATATTTGATTTATTTTAGTCAAAAAAATGTTTTAACATGAAAACTGCAAAAACAATGGTTATTTCTCAAATCCCCATTTCATCCCAAATTAATACCTGGTATGGATAAAATTATTAATTTATGGATATCCTGGGTTTAGAAAAAATAAGAAAAAGAGGGAAACTTATAAGAAATTCAAGACAAACCCCTTGGGGAGAGAGAAAGAAACAAAACCGGGAACAGATAACTCCCTACTCAACCGGTCGGGATCAAAACCCTTGTCTTTTTGAGTTAGGGTGGGCGCACGACCATAGGGGAAAGCTCTTTCAATCTTTCGTGACAGCTACAAATTCTTTACAACAACAATTTGTCAGAACATGTTTTACATCAAAAGTGTTTGGTGGTTAAAGAGAAAAAAAAATAAAGTTTGGTTTTTTGAATGGTGGAGAAGGCGTCGCTTCTTTCTAACTTGTTTAGAAACCCACCCCATGATCCCCTTAACTCCTTCCCCCCCCCCTCTACGATATGATTTATAGTAATAAAAGTGCTACAAAGACGCAGTTTTCAGCTAAACTGTTTAGAAGTGGTAACTTTTTATTTTTCTACTTTCACGCACCATTCGGGTAGCGAAATAATTCTGGTCGTAAAAAAAAATTGGAACTCGAGATTTTTTTATGGATGATGATGTTTCATAATCTGATCGCAAAATAATTTTTTGGTCTCATTATTCAGGGTTTAACTGTGAATAAATACTAAACAATTTTAATGATTGGGTCAAAATTTGATTATTAAAGGTTTGTATATGGTTCTTCAGAGGTTTTTTTTAAATTATCTATCAAACTCTATATTTAAGGGTAGTTTCCTTAATATTAAAAATCTAAACAGCAAAATCGATTTGAACAAAATTAACCTTTAACGATTTTTATTAAATTTCCAATCAGAGCGTGGTTTAACCTTTTCAACGAAATTGGATGTTCTCATTTTCTCGTAAGAAAATGTGAAGAAACTTAAAAAAACATTGATAATATTCGAAATATTTAATAATATAATCCCACAAATTTGTAATTATTATATTGAATATCAAAAACATTCATTTGAGATATATATTTTTATTAAATCAATAGTTAATGGAATATTAACGAAAACATTTAGAATTCAGGTCTGGAAAATTGATTCATATATTCTTTTGGGGATGGAGATGCTCCTCTATTATCAAAATGTAAGTAACGGTGTATATTATTTTATTTAAACTCTTTTTTTAATGTCTCTGCAACAAGCTATATAATTTAATTTAACATATCAGAGTTTAGAGAAAGTATTAAATAGTATTCAGGCAAAGCAGTGTTAAAGTATTTGTGAAGTCTTATGACTTATTTCATTCAAAATAATAAATGGTACAAGTCTTGCCTTACTCCCGGCCGTTAAAATATTACAAGATGTGTTAAAAGTATACAATATGCTTTATAGTCTTAAAATTCTTTATACCTTGGTTCAGCTGGCAGTGACTTCCTGTTGAATCAAACTATAACTAATATATTTATTTAAATATTTACTTTATTTTTTTCTAGCAATTTAAATGGAAATAATGATATAGTAATAAGCTATTAAGAGTTTAAAAATTCTCACATTATATTTATCTAAAAGACTTTAACAGTGAAAAAATTATCAAATTACTTGTAATAAAATAAAAACTTAAGTCGATTTCTTTCTCAGACCCACTTACTATTACACCGCCTGGTGGTTGAATTCAAAATATCACTTGTTTTAGGGTTTCACCGCTCTGATATTGTGGGTCCCACCTATTTAAAGGAGTTTTCATACATTTTGTATATTTAGTTTTAAGTCCAAATTCCTTTCAATAACTGTCAACGTTCCCAAAACTTCCATAAAATCTTTTTTAGATTATAGATAGAGAAAAGGTAGATCCTTTCGATGCTAGGTATTACACCTTATATCCATCTTGAGCTAGTTCTATCCAGTCCACCTCATTACACCCTACCCCTATCTTGAGCTAGTTCTATCCATTTCACCTCATTACACCTTATCCCTGTCTTGAGCTAGTTCTATCCAGTCCACCTCATTACACCCTATCCCTGTCTTGAGAGAGTTCTATCCAGTCCACCTCATTACACCCTATCTCTTTCAGGTACATTTTAATGTCATCCTCGTATAAATGTCTCGGTCTTTTCCTTGTATCTTTTCATTAGTTTTGCCTGTCAATTATTTAAAAGCTATTATACCTTTCGTATTTTAATTTCAATTCTTACGTTTATCTTTACTTTTGTCACTTTACATAACGTATTTTTATGTGTTGGTAAATTATGTTAGAAAAATAGTTAATATAATATATATTATTGTGTAGAATTTTTACTAAGTCTGCTAATATATTTAAAAACTTTTATCACAAATGCTCGGAATATGTGCTCATCAGAGCTCTATTGATGTAAACATATATATTTTAATAGAGATAAACGAATAAGTTTAGGATATTTATAAAATATGGTAAAATGATACTCATATATTCATACGTCAAGTTATATGATCTGTAGCTGTTGTTTTAATGGAGAATATCAATACATATAAAATATTAAAATAATGATAATACCTTATTATGACATGAAGAAAAGTTTATGGGCCTGCACCTGTTATCGCATAGTCTAAGGTTTCAGTCAAGAAACAGACTAGACTGTCAACGGACGTGAGATTTGAGTTAAAAATCCCCGTTGGTTGTAATCTCCTAAATAGTTTGCTAGTATCCTTCCACGCAAATGCACGTACACTTCCTTAAAATTAAACCTTATCATACATATGTAGTTACCATAATTATTAAATATGCGTATAACATGATTAGTTAGCAGAACGCTCTAATATGAAAAAAACATCTGGCAGTTATTTAAGTTACATAAACAATTTAAAGAAATGTATTCATCAAGTTAAGCTATCGAACGCTTTAACTTTTATGTATATATCGTCAATATTAAAAAATTATCACAAATATAATCAAAAATGTTAACGATCTTGGCTTCAATAAAATATGTTTTTTACTATTCTATGGTTTTTCTAACAAAAATCAGATTAGGGAAAAATATTATCAATACTAACCACAAGAAAATATATTTGTATTTTCTAAGTAATTCTCTCTATCAAAAATAAACACATATATTCCATTCTTGCATAGCTATAACACATTTAAAGCAGCAAGTATGCATACTTACAAATTTTAACAAATTATTTTAACAATTATAATTATGTGAGATAAAACTAAATACAAAAATTTATGGTTCTGATTATAGATCTCGTTATTTATTGTCAACCTCGTTGTGGTAAAGTGCTCACATCAGGATCTGGGATTCTTGTGTTAGAACCCAGTCACGGTTGATGGATTTTTCTTGAGCGATAAAAATATATAACAAAATTTACTTCATAGGGGAATTAAAAACCCTCATTCTCATGTCGACTGTGGCATTTAAGAGATCTATGCTAGATAAGTGAAAAGATACATTCACTGGCAAAATTGGTAAGCATTAGTACTCTTGTTAATAATTATTCTTGTTCGTTGATATAATCGATTGAGAAAAAGCATGGTAAATACCTCATAAATAAATCAATAAAAATAACGTTATTAATAGAATAGCTGTGCATTTTAGATACCTAACATTAGTATTCCTCGAATCATATAAATTGTTTATCTGAAGTCAATATGGTATAGGATGTCAGGCTCACAATGGAATGGAATACTGGTGATAGGAAATTTAAGGTCTGAATTTTAGCTGGGATTAAGAGGAAATGTTAATTTCCATGATTGATTTCTCGATTACGATATTCCGGTCCTTGTGTCTAGAAAATATAGTTTTATTTCCATTAAATACACATTTTAATTAATATCCCTCATATCAGAACTTTTTACTGAAATTATATTAAAATAAAATGTATGTTTTTTTTAATTGGCGTATCAATAATTTAAAAAATAGGTCTAGAAAATCTAATGGAATCTGATATTTATTATTTTAAATATGAACATTTATTTAATTGTTTGCTATTTTATTTTAATAATTTAACTTGATATTTCTAGATATACTGAGTAGGCCTATATCAGTACACGACTTATAAACTAGTTTAAACCTGGAATAGGCACAGTACCCAGCTCTCCATCCGTTAATTTATCACCATGAAAGGGGAAACACAAATTTGACAAGTAATAAATCATTCGGCCATGGCAAATAATTTAACCAGGGCCCTTTGATTTACAGACAGACACACTAACGATTGAGGCTGAGGGTTCGCACTAACTATGATCCTAAGGGTTCGGACTAACTATGATCCTAAGGGTTCGGACTAACTATGAACCTAAGGTTTCGGACTAACCATGAACCTAAGGGTTCGGACTAACTATGATTCTAAGGGTTCGGACTAACTATGATCCTAAGGGTTCGGACTAACTATGAACCTAAGGTTTCGGACTAACCATGAACCTAAGGTTTCGGACTAACCATGAACCTAAGGGTTCGGACTAACCATGAACCTAAGGGTTCGGACTAACCATGAACCTAAGGGTTCGGACTAACTATGATCCTAAGGGTTCGGACTAACTATGATCTTAAGGGTTCGGACTAACTATGATTCCTAAGGGTTCGGACTAACTATGATCCTAAGGGTTCGGACTAACTATGATCCTAAGGGTTCGGACTAACTATGATCCTAAGGTTTCGGACTAACTATGAACCTAAGGTTTTGGACTAACCATGAACCTAAGGGTTCGGACTAACTATGATCCTAAGGGTTCGGACTAACTATGACCCTAAGGGTTCGGAATAACTATGATCCTAAGGGTTCGGAATAACTATGAACCTAAGGTTTCGGACTAACCATGATCCTAAGGGTTCGGACTAACTATGATCCTAAGGGTTCGGACTAACTATGAACCTAAGGTTTCGGACTAACTATGAACCTAAGGGTTTGGACTAACTATGAACCTAAGGGTTTGGACTAACTATGAACCTAAGGGTTTGGACTAACTATGAACCTAAGGGTTCGGACTAACTATGAACCTAAGGGTTCGGACTAACTATGAACCTAAGGTTTCGGACTAACCATGAACCTAAGGTTTCGGACTAACCATGAACCTAAGGTTTCGGACTAACCATGAACCTAAGGTTTCGGACTAACCATGAACCTAAGGGTTCGGACTAACTATGAACCTAAGGTTTCGGACTAACTATGAACCTAAGGTTTCGGACTAACTATGAACCTAAGGTTTCGGACTAACTATGAACCTAAGGTTTCGGACTAACTATGAACCTAAGGTTTCGGACTAACTATGAACCTAAGGTTTCGGACTAACTATGAACCTAAGGTTTCGGACTAACTATGAACCTAAGGTTTCGGACTAACTATGAACCTAAGGTTTCGGACTAACTATGAACCTAAGGTTTCGGACTAACTATGAACCTAAGGTTTCGGACTAACTATGAACCTAAGGTTTCGGACTAACTATGAACCTAAGGTTTCGGACTAACTATGAACCTAAGGTTTCGGACTAACTATGAACCTAAGGTTTCGGACTAACTATGAACCTAAGGTTTCGGACTAACTATGAACCTAAGGTTTCGGACTAACTATGAACCTAAGGTTTCGGACTAACTATGAACCTAAGGTTTCGGACTAACTATGAACCTAAGGTTTCGGACTAACTATGAACCTAAGGTTTCGGACTAACTATGAACCTAAGGTTTCGGACTAACTATGAACCTAAGGTTTCGGACTAACTATGAACCTAAGGTTTCGGACTAACTATGAACCTAAGGGTTCGGACAAACTATGAACCTAAGGGTTCGGACAAACTATGAACCTAAGGGTTCGGACAAACTATAAACCTAAGGGTTCGGACAAACTATGAACCTAAGGGTTTGGACAAACTATGAACCTAAGGGTTTGGACAAACTATGAACCTAAGGGTTTGGACAAGCTATGAACCTAAGGGTTTGGACTAACTATGAACATGTTATAAAATATATCTAGTTATATTCATTTTAATTTGTTAAACAAAAACACATAAATATAGCATTCAAAAAATAAGCCTTTTTACTAGTGATATGATCCGCCTTTGTGGCGTAGTTAGCTAACGCACTGGTTTCGTGTTGAGCTAGACTTCTGAGGACACGGAGATCAAGTTTAGAATCTCAGTTGGGTGAGCTCTGGGTATTTTTTCCTAAATAGTTTTCCACTCTCCCTCTACATGAAAATGGGTTCACTTCCTCTAAATTCCACCTTCCCAAATACTAACCCATTAGAGTAATTAGTAATTAAGCGTATAGCCCTAATGGGTAGTAAGACGCAGTGCTATATTTTTTTACAAGCGATATGATAGTAATTATGACATTTTATGATTTCCTTCTTCACAAGTTAATTTCTCCTCATTAAATAACTTTTTATATAATTAACAATTAATAATTTTAAAAAAATAAAATAAATTGAATCGTTCGTAGTTGGACATTTGTAGGCCTCACGCACTGGTGCATTTAAATTCTTTTGAAGTGTAAAACTCTCATTTTTATAAAGAGTTTCTTTCATCTATAAAATTGATTGGCTATTGAAGGTTTTTCAATGTTTACTCGGGCGGAATATGACCAATAAAAAAAATAGATGATACAATTAAAATCTCTTTTAATGTTTAGTAAATTTATTTCTCTCTACCTTTCATTCATTGGTACAATTTCAACCCTTTATTACATTTTCATACTGATGTGAAGATTTAAAGTTCTTGTAGTCAAAAAATATATGTATAGATTTTTAATTCAAGTTGAAATGTTTTAAAATGTTTGCGAATGAATTTTACACATTAGTGAATTTATTTTTATGTTTTAATTGTATATTAATAAAACGAAATATAGAACTAAATATATTTACTTTGAATAAATACACATTTTTAGCCGAGTATATCAAAAATGTTATTAGTCTCAATGGTTAATATCTAAGTATTATTGATTTTAATCTTTCTGCTAATATTACAAGTCTCAGAATATACAATATTATAGTTTTACATGCTGTTCTTGATGGGTATGAAAAGGGTGTTTTATATATTTATTTTGATTTCGACATGTTTTTAAGGGATGATAGAGTCAATCAAAACATATTCAGGTAAAGTTATTTAAATATATAATACATTTATAGAGAATGTTTGATACCCAAATAAAATAATAAAGAAGTAGTAATACTAATATATCCTGAAATGTAGATTTCAAAACACTTTGATGATATATTTCACCTCAAATTTGTTCAAACCATTTTTTTAATGGAACTATCTGTCTTGTTGTTCGCTTTGTACATACCGGTTCAATTACAATAAACTAAACTACCAATGTCAGTAAAATTGCTGTTCAAATGCCGGCCGGTGGTATTGAGGGTGGTTTTCAATAAATGGATTCCCACTCTGCCTCCACTAAAATTGTGTTACATTTCCTCTAAATTAAACCTACCTCATCTCAAACTCGCCAGCAGAAATTAGTACATATGCTTGTATAATGAGCAGATATTAAGACGTGATGTTATAAAAACCCAAACATTTCTTAGATAACACATGTTACATGATCTCCAGACATCTAAAATTTGTATAAACGCTACAAGAAGACAACCTATTAAAATTATTTTTAGTTGAAATTCAGGATATTAAGGTGAGATGGAAAGGGACGCAATAAGAGGCAATTGTTTTTTTCGCAGTTTTTTATGGCAAAACATTTTTTGGCAATAAAAATAATATTTCTTCAGTACAAATATTAAAATTAAACTTTCTTCATATGGTGACCTCAAAACTTCTTTAATATCTGTCAATCGTGTCCTGGAATTTAATGACAACATTTTCTCTTCATTTAAATTGTGTCTCATCTAATACCGCTACACTCATGAAAGGTATTCAACAACGGTTGATATCAATACGCAGAGAAGATTAAACTCTATATTTGTACTGAGGCGTTATTTTATTTATTTTAGCAAAACTAATTTTCTGCCATAAAAACTTGACAAAAAAACTGGCCCTTTTTTTCACGTACTCTGCACTCCAACCTTAACGTTTGGTCCCACCTGCCTACATATTCCGATTTCCACGTAATCGGTGGATTGATTTATAGGAACAATGGTTTCCTAAACTTTTTTAAACGTCCACCCTAATTTTAGAACGATTCTTTTTTGTGACCCACCTAGTTTTGACTTAATTGGGGGGAGGAAGAAAGAAGTTCTCTCATTTTAAAGGTTGTGTGCTTAGGATTGTGGCAAAAATTTTGGGTTTTGAAGAAAATATTTGTACAATCTTTCTTTGTTTACAACATCTTGGAAACTTCGATTTATCGAGACAGACTGAAGTTCTTCAGTGACATTATTTCAGACCAAAGTTATTGTATTCCAGTTAATAAAGTTCTTAACTTTTTATTCATCCAATTCGCTAAACAATGTATTATATCATTTTAATCACCCAAAATTGTTAAGTTGAGATAGAGGTAAATAGCTGGGAGAAGGGTAACTTAATAGTTCTTTTCATGGTGTGTGTAAGGGAAAAAATGTTGGTTATGTTGATAGCCTTTAATTTGTGAACGTATAGTTAGGAAGATGATTTAGGCGTTATTCGATGAATAAATTAGTAATAAAAAGGATTGGTGTACTCCTTAGAACAATAATTTGCTGCCTTTGAAGCAACAATCCAGTTGTATGTATGTATATATATATATATATATATCAAACATTTACTGTAATTTGTGACTGTATGGATGCTATAGAGAGAGAACCACCTATGCCGTAAAAAAGTTGTTAGCGCACTAAAATGATTTATTTGTCTGTAGATTGACAAACACTTTATATTATTAGAAAATCTAAGGTTTATTCATATACTTACAAAATTATAACAATTATCACAATATTGATCCAGTTATATCCAGTACATCACAATACAACCTATCCATTTTTGCTAGTTTCATCAAATCCATCTCATTATAACCTATCCCTATCTTTAGCCAGTTATATCCAATCCTTCCTTCACCTCTAACAAGACATCTTGTGAATGTGGGGAATGTCAGGCCCCCACCGTGGTTTGGATTCCAAGTTAAAATGTAGGTCCTCCATTTCATCTCACAATCACCCTACCATTACACATTAGCGTAAGTGCGTATAACCCGAACGGGTAGTAAGACGCGGTGCTAATAATAATAATAATTATTATTATTATTATTATTTATCCAATCTAATTCATTAAAGCCTATCCCTATCATGAGATCGTTCTATCCAGTCCAAATTATTATAAACCCCACCTATATTAAGCTAGTTATATCCATTCCACTTCATACACCTTGTCTCTTTCAGGTTTATTATAATGTTATATTTAATTTTGCTTCTAGGTATTCCTAATGATCCCATCTAATAAATTTACAAGTAAATATCCTGAACACGGTTCTAGATTCTTCCACTCGCACTGCATATTCTTCTCACGGAAATTTGCGATATTTGCTAACCATTATGAGGTTTGATTATTACAGTGTATATAACAGATCAGCAGTCAACATAATCTCTTGAATACTTTCATATCTTTTGGATCAATGTATGCCTAACCAATTTGTTTCCAATACACCTAAATTTATTATTTTCGTGTAAGATAAAATATAATTTTCTATCACCATAGAGAGAAATCAGTAAAAATTTTGTTTTATGATTCTGAGTTTTAAATTTATTAAAAGCTGGCAATATGTTAACATCTTATTATTGACCGTGAGGTTTTGTGAATTTCCCGACTGTATTATTTTCCTAATTTCCAGTCTAGTATCTTTGTCACTAGATACAATCTCCTCCAATATTTAAACTCATTAACCATGAGAAATAAAACGTTTTTCACATTAATACACTAGATTATTGTCCTGTGTACAAAAATCACTAAATTAATATTACTATTACTGCGTCTTACTACCCGTTTCGGGTTATACGCACTTACGCTAATGTGTAATGTTAGGATGATTGTGAGATGAAATGGAGGACCTACAGTTTAACGTGGAATGTGCTCCACGGTCCACACCTTCACAAGTTATGATTAATAAAAGAATTTTTGGAGGTGAAGGAAGTGATTGACAATAATATAAATCTGTGCCGGTACTGAGGATTCAAAGATTTATCTGATTACCAAACCCTTCCTTCACCTCTGGCAAGACATCTTGTGAATGTGAGGAATGCCAGGTCTCCACCGTCACATTCACCCTACCATTGCACATTAGCGTAAGTGCGTATAACCCAAACGGGTAGTAAGACGCGGTGCTAATAATAATAATAGTAATAATAATAATAATACTGAGGATTGCAACCCATAACCCCAGCACAGAAGTCGTACACCTTAAGACTAGACTGTCAGGTCACCAATAAAATAATAAATTTAGGAAATATTGTCATAGGGATTTTCTGCAGACTTTGTCAGTTTGAATCTCGACACGTGAGCTAGGTGACTTGGAAGTTCTTTTATCCAGCTACGACGAATATATTGTTTTATTAATAGAACGGTAGTATACTCGGTTTCATCCTGTAGCTAAAATTAACGATCTTTAAGGTCACTCCAACGTTATCGCTCCTCTAGCACCCTCTTTGAGAGTGTTAATAATTCTTTTTATGTTCATGGCTGTCCATGTTCAGAGTGCTGTATTATGAGAACAAGTTTCACACGTGGTTGTGAGTAATCGTAGAGAACGTATGAAAGAACTAAATGGACAGTAGCTTGGGTTTTCTTGCGTGATAATAGGTTAAAAGGTGGAACTATAGTGTGCTTAGGACCACACTATCGGTCCACTAAGCATTCACTAAAAGTCTTGCATACCACCGTATGTTCTGATGTGAAATTGATATTCTTTCTAATTTATTTTAGTTTCACTCGTGGAGGTAATGATTTCTGCTTTCACACATGACAGTTTTGGATACAAGGGCATTCCATTTTATTTTTATTTATTTCGAACACTCGCAGAAAAATAATTTTAAGGTTCAAAAAAATTCGAACTCAAAATTTTGATAAATTGGGACTTTTCATAAAACCATGAAACCAAATAAGTTGTTTTGGTGATGCTGTCTGTCTATCTGTATCTTGGGCTCGAGCCTAAATTATATAATCGATTGGGCTATAGATTCGTATCTAGGGTGATCATAAGGTGCTCCTAAGGGATTTTTGAAAGTGGTTATCTAATCCTAAATCTAATGGTAGTTTACAAAATAACAAAAGAGAAAAAAATAGATATTCTTGAAATTTTCTTTAACGATTTTGATTTAATTGCATTTTCTTACAGTTTACTATTATAAACAAGAGGATTCTCACTTCCTCATAAAAATGAGTTTGAGATATTTTACATGGGGGAAACTATCTAGCTTTTATCATTTTTCCGCATCTATTTGAGATAAGAAATATATTAAAATTCTACTTAAAGTGGTATTGGTCTACTAATGATAATACAAATCTTATATTTAAAATATATATTTTTATAAAACCAATAATTTCTGAGCTATAAGAAAATACTACTACTTATAATTCGGGTCTCTGAAAATGAATTTGATTCTTATGCTCTTTGGTTGACAAAGTTATTTATCTTTTATAAATTATTCTGTAAAATAGTCGCGATACGGTATCTTCAACATGTACCTGCGATCTGCGATTTAAATATCTTATCATTTAAACACACATTATTATGTTATTTAATATAACGTTTATTTAAAAATTACAGAAATAATTTTGTTTAGTAGTCGAAAAAAGTACATGGTTGAAGGTTGATTCACTTTATATATAGATCATAATGAATTTGCCATATTGGCACATGCACGCCTTAGCACGAATCGACAGTTAACAAATCTGTCTAATAAAAGCAAAAACCAACATTAACTATCAGACTTTAAACTCAGATTGTGCCCGGGAGCTGTTGAGCTCTTACGGGCATATGTGAAACTACTTCTATAAAAAGAACATATAAACAATATAATTTACAAATAAAGCATATTGCTATCTTTCTCGCACCTACATTGCAAGGTTTTATCTTTACTTATTGCAAGGACTGTAAAAAAGCAAACTGAATGTTATTCACCGTTGCCTGCTTGCACGTGTACGGAAATAAAACAGAACAGAACAGTACAGTCAAGCTAAATAAAATTGACACAAACTAAATGAAAATGCACTAGAAATCAATTCAATAAAACGGGATAATTACAACGGTTATCCTAGTTCCATAAAGTAATTACGTAACAGTGTATACTATTTCATTTATGATCTTTGTTTTAATGTTTTTAAAATAATGTATGGACCCATTATTTCCTGTCAAAAATCTTACGAGCTTTTAGTAAATGTATCTTTAAGTAAAAAAGCTGGAAATTTGTGTGTGGTACTGTGTACCATTTATTTATTGTTTTGCTCTAATATTATATTTGCTTTAAAGTATTAGCAATCATCGTAATTCAATCCAAAGTGGTATTAAATGATTTTTAGGATTTTTTCAATTAGTTCCAAAAAAACAATTTTTTAAATATTGCTTTGACGATAATAATTGAATCCCGCATTTTGAAAGGTTTCGGAAAGAGTTGGAATTAGCACTTTGGTACAAAATTGTAGTGGAAATCACTATCTATCAAATGTATAATGACAGCACAAATACTCGGTCTAAATCAACACAGTCATTACCTTTAATTGAATGCAATTAATTTTGACACTTAATAGATTTATGTCAATTACATGAATATAAACCTTTCCTGGAGTACAAAAGCGAATCACAGCAAAAAATATTATATGTCAAATACATGAATATAAACCTTTCCTGGAGTACAAAAGCGAATCACAGCAAAAAATATTATATCAACCTACCAATTGATTCTATTAAAATTAGAAATACTAAATTATCATTTGGTTTCTATCTAATCTTTAGATCATATAATGACAGTCATCAATGTATTATATTTTATTATATATGTAAAATCTTCTTATCATGAAAGATGACTACCTAACGAGTTCTAACCATGATGTAGTTAATTTGGTAAGGTAATAATGTAATCTATCAAGGTAAAACCTCATCTTTCATGCAGATCACGCCATGTGAAAAGTGATTTAAAATAATATGAGTACACCTACTTAAAGAAAACCTTTTTAATCTTAAAACACTTATGAAATCTATTTTAAGATTTTTATTTGTAGGCCATAGTATTTAAAATCTAAAGTTGTCCTTTATTGATATCAGAAGCTTAAGCTACGAGCATGAGCAATAAGAACGAATATAACTTATGACGCTTAATTATAAGTAATAAAACATTCAACTTTATTAAACATGATAAAACGTGTTCCATGTTATCTTTTTGTAATTTAGGTAAACCATTGTAAACAAAGAACATATGTAACTAATTTTGAAGTATTTATAGCTATAACAAATTTTCTTACTTATTACATGATAGTCACTTTTTTTTTGTATTTGAATATGAAGCATTTACGCCCATGTGTCTGCTTCTATACTGCAGTAATCCGTAAAGTAAGTTCTAGTCACCCTTTCCGGTGGCCACGTGGTCTAACTTCCTACTACCTTCACTACCTTCACTACCTTCTTGTTTGACTAGACTGCCCAAGACGGAGAGATCAGGGTGTGATCCCAGTCGGGTGCACTGGGCGTGGATTTTTCTAAAGGGTCTTTCCCTCTGTATCCACGCCAATGTAGGTTCACTTCCTCTCAAATAAACCTTCCCAATCCCTAAACCATTAGTGTAATTGGTACAAAGGCGTATAACCCGACCAGGTAGTAAGACGCATTGATAAAAAAAAAATAGATTCAACCACTACGGAGGCTGTATTGTCCAAGATGTAACTCTCACGATATACTTGATCTTTGCTGACTGATGTATTGGGGTTTGATCTCCATCTGGTATAATGAGGGTGGTTTTTCCTAAATGTGTAACTCTCTCCCTTCAAATTTGGGTACACTTCCTCTCAAAAAACCTACCTTATCCCTTACAACTTAAAGTAATTAATACATAGGCGTATAGCCTGAACGGGTATTTAAAAAAAATTATAAAAAATATTGACTTAAAGAAAGGAAAACTATAGAGGTTTATTCTTTTTTTCAAAAGTATAAAAATACAAAACATCTTCAAAAGTTCCGGGTTTAATTTTTTATCTAAAAAAAAATTCACGGTTTACAAAAGTGGCTCAAAACAGATTGTTATATTATAAAAAAGTCTTGCAATATAATATTTTCTATTGGTCTCCATCCTAGGTGACATTGACCAGTCGTCTTCTTGGACGGACTTGAAGCGGCGAAGGGGGGGAAATGGGTTATATTCGACTATACGAGTCTCCCCGTTCCAATTTAGTCGAAACCTGACGATGCCCAGCTTCATCCCTCACCCTTATTCCTCCCCGCCCTCCCCTACCACCATCGCATTGTAATTGGCGAAGCGTCGAAGCGAACGCAATAATTTATTGCCGTTTGGCGATTAAATTAAGGCCCGTGGAGAGAGGAAAGTCTCTTCCGTTTGGGTCGGCGAATTGTGGAGGCAGCGGCTATGGCCGAAACTTCCAGTCCCAATTAAGGCGCGGACGCCAATTTTAGAGGACAATGCTGCGTATCTGAACAAAGTTGTGTTATACGAAACTAACATCACTGGCAGTCCATCTCCATTACGATGGTGAATGGGGAAGAAAGTTCATGTCTTACACTGGTATCAAATTAATTTATTTTACCCGCATCAGTAGTATAATGGAAGAAGTCCTCTTCTATGGGGTCATTGGAAAAAAACGCGTAACGCTGTTGAGAGGCCTATTTTGTGGCCGCGTGGTATAACGCGATACTCTTGCAGTAGAATATACTGCAGATAATATGGAGATCATGGTTCAATTCTTGGTCGGGTGGTGAGGCGTTTTTTCTAAAATGATTTTACAATCCTCTTCCACACAAATGTAGGTATATTTACTATATGAATAACCTTCTCAATCCCTAAACATATTGTGGAATTAGTATATTAGTGTGCAACCCGAACTTTTAATAATACGCGGTGATCAAAAAAAAAGGGGGGGTGGTAGGAAAATTATCTAATGTTCTTGATGATATATGGATGTAACACAGTGGTTATAACTGAATTAACTTTATACTTTTGAAAATAAGATTGCGGTTCATTTTTTGAAATATTAATGTTCGGGATAAAAAATGAATAATTATGAATGTTATTAAATCTGAGTACTTTTTTCAAGTAATGTTGTACTCAAGTGATGTAGAGCTACTTAACATTTTAGGAAGTGCTCAAAATGGTTAACTTACGTCTGAGTTAATGTCGGTAGTCATCGTGTCGTAGAATGTCTCACTCTTTCAAAAATACTAGTTGCTTACAATAGCTTAGAATAACTGTAGAATATACCTAGTCAACAGTTCGAGAGATATGAAGTTGATTATACAAATAGTTTTAGTCTTATACAAACAGTTTTAGTCCATCAAACTCGCCTCGGTGGCGTAGTTGGCTAACGCGCTTGTCGTGTTAGCTCGACTGCTGAGGACGGGGAGATCCAGGTTTGGGTGAACTGGGGGTGGTTTTTCATAAATGGTTTTCCACTCTCCCTCCGCGCAAATGCGGGTTCACTTCCTCTAATTCAACCTTCCCAATTCCTAATCCCTTAGAGTAATTAGTACTTAAAGCGTATAACCCGAACGGGTAGTAAGACGCGGTGCTAAATATTCTTATTTTTTAGTCCATCAACTAGACTCCGATTTTCATGTAAATAGTATACCATCTTTGCGGTACAGACGTGTGTGATGTTATTTTAGTCAGTTTGTTGTGTGTATATTATGAACATGCCAACCCAGAATTTGAAATTATTAGATTTCTCATAATTTTTGATAAAAAAGTTGGTAAAACTTATCTTATTTGTTGTTTTTTCCCCTTACTATTATTAAAAAAAATTCGTACAAAATTTTTTTTTTTTAGTTATAAATTCTTTACAAAAAATGTTCAGTTCATTTTTAAAGTTGAACAAATAATAAAAGCCCTAACCAGGGTTAATCGTGAATAATATCCAGCTATTATAGGTCGTAAATGCATCACGCAAATTAAATATACTCAAAATCCACCAAACTGAATTATATGTATATAGTTTTACTATATTAATAAGTAGTTCCCGTTCACAAAACAAAAACTTTTTTGGTTTCTATTATCACAAGGGTGACCCAAAAGTACGGTAAATTTGTACTTTGGTAAGGTTTATTGCATATTTATTTACACATAGCTCAATAATGATACTTATAAGCTATTATGGTGACATTTTCTATAAACACATATATTTATATTATAGTTGTTGTCGAAAAATCGGATATTTATACTTGAAAAAGTATTCTGAAAATATTAGGATTCACAACAACTCCTTGAACTGTATATCAATTTATAGCCTCACTAATATTCTTCTTCAAAATAATAATCGTCGTCATCACCATCACCATCATCATCATTATCTGCGTACTCTTCATATTCTCTATTAATTTCTTGTTTACCCTGGTTGACCGAATCTGCATCTGTTGCGTGATATCATCTACAGTACTTCCTTATAAGCGGATTGACTTCCCGATCACTTAATAGCAATCATAGTTGCCAAATTGTAAAATACTTTGGGAGTGCTCAAGGTGATCTAAAAAAAAAAGATATATATGGCGTAGCAAGAAATATTCAAATTTTTCAGCACAATATTTAAAAAATGGTCAAAATTAAGGTGCAATTTGTTAGTCTTAATATATATTTAGTAAAATACAAATAAATTTATTAAAAGAAAACAAGCACGCTCAACACAAAAATAACACATACAATACTAGTACTGTCATTGACAAGATTGTGATGGAAGCATGTTGACAAATGCCAGGCTGTCAGTTCACGAGTGGCGAGTGTCAACAACATAGTCACGCTTGCTCGTATACCATATGACAGCACCTGCCTTTTGATTCGCCATAAAATACTGTTCGAAACATAACCCTATATCTAAGATAGAACTAGTGCCATAATATTAAGGGTTTAAAAAGCTTAAATATTGTGGGTTCTGAGCACCCGTGAAAATATTGTTGGGAGTGCATAGTATGCAAAGCAACCCTGCAGTCAGTGGCAATGTGACCATTGTCCTCATACTATCCATATCCATATGGTGTGGGAGCCATCTGAAAGCATGTTAAAGATCTCCCCCATATAGAGGCCTGGTAGTTGGCTCTACTCACTTGGAGGCCTAATGTTGAATGACAAGGATATAAGAGCTATGGTAGAATACTGTCTCCTTTACAGCAGTACAAATCATACCTTGGTTTATTTACGTAATCAGTTTTTTTCAAGCCATATATTTGGCACAAAAATTTCTACAAGCTGGCATTTAGGGTCTTACTCGCCATACATTCTTCTCTAAAGGCTTTGAACGGTTCAATGTAGTGTGCTGTAGGGCTCATTAGTTTGAATGGCTCACCCTTTCCTTTGCCGTAAAAGTCTGAAAAACGGTCGCAGCTTGTGAAGATATGATGTCCTATCAGATCTGTCATAAAGTTATCATTATTGCAGCCATTTGATAAGCTAGGGCTGTGCGTGCCAACAACATTTTGAAGGGAGACAATCAGATATTTTCCTTTCTAACAAATTCTCACATAAACTTGGCATTTAATTTGTTGAGTGAAATCTAGTAGAATGATTTGGACATCGGTGTTATCAGCATGAACAAGAACTGCATGGATGTTGCTTTCTCCAACATGTGCAGCATGAAAGTAAGGCTAGCCTTGTGTCGGCCTCTTCGTGGTCAAAAGCAATTGAAGTTATCTCTTGTCACTTAAACAGACGTTACTTTCCAGCACTTGTCTTCATTAGCAATGAATATAACTCTACTCTGCAGATTGCTTTGATAGATGTGTGTTCCATAAATCAATTAGAAACTTAAAGAGGCTATCCTTGTTTGAATTAGCTGTAAGGAACTATAGCCAAGACTTAACTCCATAGCCTCCTTTCATATTGGCATAAAACGCAGGTTTAGTATCATCTTTCCGGTGAGCTCTTTTGAATTCTTGGATAGAGTTAGTTATGTATTAATCAAAAACTCTATCAATTTGGTTTCCTGAGCTCTGGAGTAACTTTAGAAATATTGTCTCACCATTATAAATTGTACAATGTTTTGTGAATATCAGTTATTATTAGGCTACACATAATCATTATTGAAATCCATGTATTAGTCTCGGCAATTCAGTTTGGTGGATTTTAAAGTTATTAACTTTGCTTGATGATTTAAGACCCGGATTAGCGGAATATTTTTCCAGGTTTAACCCTCATTAGGGCTTTTATCGTTGGTTCAACCTTAAAAATTAACTGAACCTTTTTTGTAAAGAATTTATAGATTAACACATTTTGTACAAACATATATTTTAAATTTATGTTCAGTAAAAGAAAAAAAATTGCGTTATTTTCAAAGTTTTTTTATTAAAAGAGATAAGAAAACTACCAATTTCGATTTTCGGGTTGCCATATTCGTTTTCTACACACAAAAAATTGAATAAAATGACACATTACACGTCTTTACCGCTGAAATGATACTATCTTTGCACCTAGCCGATAGACTATCTAGTGGAATCACTTGGTTGTAACTCGGTAACAAGGTTAAATGGGACTTGCTTGATTTAAATCTATTCGTTTTAATCTGTCGCTGTCCACCGCTGAAATAGGTCTCGCATGCTACGGTACACACTGTATATTGATTACAATAATTGAGTAGAGAAAATTATATTTATATATATAAAAAAATTGAAAGTAATTATAACATTTTCTTGGGAGTACAGTAGGGAGATAATTTAAAAAATCACTCTTACGATACCTGGAGTTTATCTGAGCCTAAAATTTACCGTCTGCAACAAAATATTCTGAATGAATCTGACACTGTAACCTACGTGCCCACCAGTCATGGTTTGAAATGCTATGGTGACTGTCAGTAATGTTCATTTATATTTAAGATAGTTAGATTGTCATTTTATCTTGTAATTATTTGGGTCAAAAATATTCATGCTTAGTATCTCGGCGCTGAGACTGCAATAAGGCGAATACTAGTTTTAAAATTAAATATCACAACTAGTTTATTTATAATTAATATATTTTTATTAATATGAAACTTGTAAAAACTATTTTTTAAGAAATATTTTGTTATTTAAAAAATCCATTTCAATTCAGGAAATAGCCAAAGATACAATCTTTGTAATAAACATAAAAGTGAAATTTAAAAAAATATGCTTATTTTGAGCATAATCATTAACGCTAACACATAGGAATTAATATAAAAAATTTAACTCTGATTAGATTTTATTCTTTTTTTTTATTGATTTACAAAAAACATTTTTTTTGTTGTTGAAGGAAATCACCTTTATATTATTAGAGATAAAATTTACAAAGTTATTAAATAGTAATTAATATCATATTTAAGAATGTTTACAGCATATATTTTGTTATACATTTGTAGGGGTTTCCCCTTCAAGTGAAGTAAAGGCATATCATAGTTGAATACTAGCATAATTATATACTAGATATAAGTGATGCCTACTCAACTGTGAAGGTAAAATATTGTTTTAGGGTTGGATGGGGCTTAATAAATAATGATACATCTAATAATACATCATACTATCTAGTATACACGTTTTTCACACGGGGAATCAATAACTTATATTTGTTATTTTTAGTATGTATAATTAACTACAGATAGTAGTAGCAAGATATTACATATTGTTTAGATATTAATTCTATATCTTATTGATTTGATTACAAAATGTGAAAGTAGCCTGACTAATAAAATGTCAAAATAGAGGAACAATATGAATATCTTTTGAAATTTGACATTTCTTTTGAAAATTATGTTATAACTTCCATATATATAATTCTTTGAACTCCTGCTTGTTGGTGATAGTAAACAAATTGTTTGGTAATGTTTAGTAACTAATTCAATTCTAAGATATTTTAGCATTTTAAAAAAATGAAACTATCCCATATAAAATTCTTACCATACTTACCCTTTTAACAATTTTTGCAATTTTTGCCCTCTTTACAATTTTATAGCTTGTAACCTTTTTAGGCTAAGGTAATAGCCTTAATGCTCTTTTTCCCTTTACTGCAATATTTACTGCCCTATATATACTCTTTGCCGTCTTAACCTTTTACACCTCATTTAGGTATACTCTTTTTAACCAGCAAGCCTTTAAAAATTTTTTTTCCCTTTTCGAAACTTTTGGCTTTCAGAGTTTTTGAGTTTCTTTATCTTCTTTCTTTTTTAACTATCCAACCCCTTTTAACTTGTATAGTCATTTGATTTTTTTATTTACCTAAACCCTGTCTACAATTTTCGTTTTTCTTACAAGTTTTTAATTTTTTTTTTACATTTTGTCATCTAAGAAGATTTTTGAAAGGTTTACGTTCTATTATTTCTGCCTTTTTTTTTATTAGATTGACACACAAATATGTTTTAGCATGCATGTTCCTTAATCCTTTACTACTAGGCTAATATCCAGATAAATATTTAAAGGCAAAAGTTTAAAAAGTATTAAAGGGTAAAATGTTTATAGAATAGAAAGGATAAACATTTTTACAGAAAAACATGTTAATATGTAAAAGCTATTTAATGTAATTAAATAAGAAAAATATACAATTATAATAACATGCCAATATAAAAAGATGAGTTGGGTCTAGACAACAAACACTTCTTATTTACTCTCCAGTTCAATCAAACATCCGTAACAACCAAACATTTCTCAAATTGTATGAAATGTGTAGAGTTTTCTCACCATGTTAAAACTTAATTATTTTGGTTTTAAATAAATTAAATTAATTATTATTCAAATATCAAAATTCTAGCGCCAAAGTACACCTAGGATAAAGCCTGCTGTATATATCACGCAATGTTCGTTATGAACACACTTACTCTTCATTTTATTAATATTGATTGATTAAGCTTACAGTAGCCCCACGGCTTCTTTGGTTCTGACTGACAGCTTTGAAAAGTTACCAGACCAAATTATGTATCCCTACGCCGAACCAAATGATCTGAAAAATCATGTGTTTAGCAGCTGTCACTACTGACAGTCAACATTTAGGTATATACCTAAATTTTGACTGTCAGAAGTCAGCTGTGAGTTGTCAGTGAGCACCAAAGAAGCCGTGAGGCTACTGTAGGTGAATACTGGAACAGGTCAAGGTTAATACGACCTTAGGTAAATTGTGCACTTCTTTTGAACCTCGGCTTATACCAATATCTTTTCACCTAGTTGGATTGGGTACTGCTACCTAGCGGTAAGATAGATACGGCAATGTTTGTCTAACATAGTCCTGCAGCTTAATCTAGTCCAACATAACCTAACCTGGATAAGCCTCTAGGTCTCACCTCTAGGCTGAGTTGCAGTACCATAGACATAATTGCAAGAACCACTATTTTGTTCTAAGTAGGTCATGAAACGTCGATATTATTAATCAAATTTATGAGTTTGATATTCTGTATGATAAAATTATTATTTCTCTCTGAGTGGTCTAGATAAAGTAATAGCTATAGTCAGACAGAGTATCCGATAGCCGTCACAATATAAACATTCTGTAAAACTGACTCCGTCGGATCAATAGCGACCAGCTGCGACACGGACATCCACTCCTTACAGTAGCCCCACGGCTTCTTTGGTTCTGACTGACAGCTTTGAAAAGTTACCAGACCAAATTATGTATCCCTACGCCGAACCAAATGATCTGAAAAATCATGTGTTTAGCAGCTGTCACTACTGACAGTCAACATTTAGGTATATACCTAAATTTTGACTGTCAGAAGTCAGCTGTGAGTTGTCAGTGAGCACCAAAGAAGCCGTGAGGCTACTGTAGGTGAATACTGGAACAGGTCAAGGTTAATACGACCTTAGGTAAATTGTGCACTTCTTTTGAACCTCGGCTTATACCAATATCTTTTCACCTAGTTGGATTGGGTACTGCTACCTAGCGGTAAGATAGATACGGCAATGTTTGTCTAACATAGTCCTGCAGCTTAATCTAGTCCAACATAACCTAACCTGGATAAGCCTCTAGGTCTCACCTCTAGGCTGAGTTGCAGTACCATAGACATAATTGCAAGAACCACTATTTTGTTCTAAGTAGGTCATGAAACGTCGATATTATTAATCAAATTTATGAGTTTGATATTCTGTATGATAAAATTATTATTTCTCTCTGAGTGGTCTAGATAAAGTAATAGCTATAGTCAGACAGAGTATCCGATAGCCGTCACAATATAAACATTCTGTAAAACTGACTCCGTCGGATCAATAGCGACCAGCTGCGACACGGACATCCACTCCAAACGTTTTAATTACTCCTCTAGAGAAGTGAAGAAACAGTCTGAGGTCACTCGGTGTAGATAATTGAAGCTACAGAATAATTTATAAATAAGGAAGAGAATGTTTTCCCCTCTTTGGTGGCTGCTTGGTCTTAGGCAACACTATTCTCTAAGTAGACTAGACTGCCCATAACGGGTATATTGAGGTTCAAATCTCCATCAGGTGAGGGTGGTTTTCTCCGAAATGATTTTACACTCTCTGTCAATGCAAATTCTGCTACGCCTCCTATAAAATAACTTTCCCAAACCCTAAAACCAGTATTGGCATTTATAGTGTAATTTAGTACATAGTCTTATATTTGGGTTCGTTGAGAGGATGAGTATGGATCGAGGGACCAAGTAAATATATGAAGGTAGAGTGTGTGGATCAAAAAGAGTGTGAAGGCTATGTAAGGAGTTGATAAATGTTGTATACGAATGTGTGAAAAAGAGAAACATTATGGTTTTAAGAGGTGACCTGGTGGTCTAGGAGTAAGTTGTCGGACTTCTGTGCTGGGTGTGCGGGGTTCAATCCTCGGTCCCGACACAGATTTATCTGATTACCAAACCCTTCTTTCACCTCTGACAAGGCATCTTGTGAATGTGAGGAATGCCAGGCCTCCACCATGGTTCGGATTCCACGTTAAACTGTAGGTCCTCCATTACATATCACAATCATCCTACCATTAAACATTAGCGTAAGGGCGTATAACCCGAACGGGTAGTAAGACGCGGTGCTAATAATAATAATGGTTTTAAGAATAAAATATAATGAATGAATCGGTGTATGGGTGTTGTTGAAACGAAGGAAGAATGCAAGTATAGATAAGTGTGGAGAAAGTTAATGAATATGGATTAAGTACTAAGTTTTATTTTGAGCTATATGCAGAGTTACTTGCACCCCCCTTAAGGGAACGGCGTGATTAGTTATGTGTGGGTACGTATGTATGCATTAAGCTTATAAGCCAAAGTGGTAGTAAGACGTAGTAGTAAAAAAAAAGATATACTCTCCACTCTAGGTTGCGTGGTCTAATGTGTCCCTTTTATGTTAGAAAATAATACTACTACGAGGGATGTCAGGGCTCGAATCCCTGTCTTTTGTAATGAGGGTTTAGCTTTCATAAACCATTTAAGGCTCTCTCAATAAGTAAAGTAGGGAAAATTTCCTCGTAGATTATCACCCTACCATTACACATTAGCGTAAGTGCGTATAACCCGAACGGGTAGTAAGACGCGGTGCTAATAATAATAATGTTTTTAAGAATAAAATAGAATGAATGACTTGGTGTATGGGTGTTGTTGAAACGAAGGAAGAATGCAAGTATAGAGAAGTGTGGAGAAAGTTAATGAATATGGATTAAGTACTAAGTTTTATTTTGAGCTATATGCAGAGTTTCTTGCACACCCCGTAAGGGAACGGCGTGATTAGTTATGTGTGGGTACGTATGTATGCATGAAGCTTATAAGCCAAACTGGTAGTAAGACGTAGTGGTAAAAAAAAAGATATACTCTCCACTCTAGGTTGCGTGGTCTAATGTGTCCCTTTTATGTTAGAAAAGAATACTAGTACGAGCGATGTCAGGGCTCGAATCCCTGTCATTTGTAATGAGGGTTTAGCTTTCATAAAAAATTTAAGGCTCTCTCAATAAGTAAGGTAGGGAAAATTTCCTCGTAAGTTTTAGATTTTTTCATCCCTATTCAATCAGCTTCAGTGGTTGCATGGTCAAAGGTATCACTCTTAAAATAGACTATACTGCTGATGACGATGAGGTCAGGGTTTGAATACTGATCGGGTGTATTGAAGGTAACTATCCTAAAAGTGTTTCCACTCTTCTCCATGAAAACTTAAGTATACTTCTTCCAAATCTCACCTTACTTATCCATAACATATTATATTAATTTATTACGTATACTTTTTATGTAAACGAGTTATAAGTTGTGGTGCTAAGAAAAAGCTTTTTAAAAATATTATTAATATTTAAAACCACGTCTTACTATATGTTTGGGTTATACTCTTTAAGTACTAATTACGCTAATTGATTGGGAAATAGGAAGGTTGAATTAGAGGAAGTGAGCCCGCATCTGAGTGGAGGGAGAGTGGAAAACCATTTAGGAAAAACCACCCCCAGTTCACCCGGCCGAGATTCGAACCTTGATCTCCCCGTCCTTGGTGGTCGAGCTCAACACGACTAGCGCGTTAGCCAACTATGCCACATAGGCGGGTGCTTTTTAAAAGAAGTACTAAAATAATAATTTATTTTTTTGTAAAATAAAATTTAGCAAAATTTGAGCCTGTACCTCGCTGCTTGATTCAATCCAGTCCATTGCAAGTATAAAATATTTCAAATTTATTTAAATTTAAAAAAAATCGATTTTAAAAGACTAGCTTAATAATTATGTGAGAAAACACGGCCGGATCGTCTGCTATTTTGTTTTAAGCCCTGGTTGGTTAACTTTGATATTACTCTTACAAAATAATTCGTCAATAACACTTCGAAGCTATGTTAACAAACTCTTCAAAGGATTTTGGCTTAAGTTTCTGTGTGAATCGTTAAAAGGAAAACTATATGTAAGCTCCCACGTACACATGCAGTTTTGAGTCGGCCAACTGTTAGGTCGCATCATTGAGAGATATCGACCCAGATGCGAGATCGAACACATGCAACTATCTAGTTGCCTTATTGAATAGTTTGTGTCCTGCTTCAAACTCGGTGCAAATCTAAAGTTTAGCAAACTTACACACGTCTGCGTGAACTGTCGAAAACCAGATAGGCCTTCCTTACTCTTGTCTTATCTCATTTGAGTTCACATCGAAAAATAATTTGTATTTCAGTGGATAGTTTGTTCTTTGATTTGAATAAAGAGAAATGGACACAGAATGCGCCCAGTTATGTATGAGAAAATGGTTCTTAGAACTTGTCAATTTGTAATAGAAGCTAAGAGTTTCACCTTTTACAGGAATTAATAACGTTAACGATTCTTATATCCAACAGCTATCATAGTTATCAAATCTACTTTAATGCATTCATTAGTCAAGTAATGTGATGGGATCTAGATCTGTCATTTCTGATACAAATTATCAATACCGATAAATAATTAATATATATAATATACTAATAAGCTATTATTGAAAGGAGAAGATCCATGTTTTTACTTTATCGCTATCTTACAGGTAGATAATGTATTGGGATCATCAAAAAAACCAAAATCGATATTTTGATGAATGTTGATGTTTCAAGACCCCCAGAATCCAAAAAATTCATTTTTAAATTTCCGTCCGTTTAACTCTACCACAGACTATAGCCTAAACCATTTTACCATTTGGGCTAAAACTAGGTATCTAGGATTTTCATAAGTTTACCCCGAGAAGTTTTTTGGAATAGGATTTCTAACCCAAAAAATTAAGGAGATTATACTGATGGGTGAAAAGAGAAATTTTTTCTCAAAATCGGCTATAACAATAATGATTAAATTTCATTTAATTTTTTTATAAATATTACAAACAAAATGGCTAACCTCAAAATTTCGGCAAAAGGACTTCAAGGGTTCCGGTAGAATGCCAAGATTCCCAATTTTTATCAAATCTTCAGAACTATTTGCGATATTAGAGATATGTAGATTTATAATGCAAATATTTTATTTGAGATCTATTTCTATAAGATCAATAACTTTCAAGCTATACGAAAATATTAATATACATATAAACTTTTCGAACACTTAAGTTAAAGTTACGACCGTAAAAAAGATCTAACCCTAAATATTGATGTATGTCGACGTCTCATGACCTCCCAAACCCTAAAAAGTAGTTTTTTCAATGCCGTTTGTCTGTGTGCCTGTTTAATCTTAAGATTGAGAGTAATTTATTAAAAATCCGAAGGAGAAAAAAATCTGTTTTATAGGCGTCGATTAAGATTATAAATAAACTGGCAATTTTCATTTTCTCATGAAAATTACTTTTAGGGTACTTTAAATAGACGGAGATTTCCGTATCCCTGCAAATATTTGAGATAATAAAAACTTATTATTACAAAATTGTATTATTGTTATAAATACAATAGTTAATATAAATATATTTTTATAAAGCCAACAGTTTCTAAGAGATTGGCAACTATATTAATAGAGTTATGTGAGATTTAGTTGTAAAGAGATACTATTTAAGTTTTAGCACTATATTTCTCTAATGCCATAGAGTAAGAAATAAGCAAGTCTCTAAAAATTGTATGTTCTCTTTCTTTCAACCTCTTAGGAGAAATGTTTGTTAATGGTGATTCTCTATCATTTTAGATTCAGTAGTCATAATTTAACTAATTTATTGGTCAAAATTTATAAAAGAGAAATTTAATAGCAAGCTGATAACCATAAAATGTGCATCCCTATTAAAATTCTAACAAGAATTCAAAATTTTAATACGAGGTATTAACCCTTGGGGTCCCAATATGGATATTTTTTTATCGATCCAAATATACAAATGAAGACGTTAATTCTTAAAAAAATAAAATTACAAAATTTCAACCGTGAGACATAAAAAGTTTTACATACCTGCGTGTGTAATGCAATTTTATCTCGGGTTCGTTAGTCTATATTATATTACGAGTTTTGAGTAAAAATCTGTAGTTTTCAGAATTAAAGCGAGAAAGTCCGCGTGGAGTTCCATGCCATTTGTTTATTTGTTTTTTAATCACGGCGTCTTAACAGTTGTTCATACTATAGGCATATAATATATTTATTCTAATGTGGTAGATATGAATAAGGAAACGTTTGAGTGGTAATCTACCAGCATTTGCGTAGAAGGAGTTTAGGAAACATTTTAGGAAAAATAACTTTCCATTGACCCAACTGGTTTTCCAACCTCAAACTCTCCACTATCGGCGGACATATTTATTGCAAGAGTCACGCCCTAGAACATGTGGCTACCTATGAAGGTCCACATGCTCTTGACAGATACCTATCAAACAAAATTATTTAAGCAAATTTTTGATAATCTTAATTCAGAAACTTTAGTAATTTGTAAACCTAAATTAAACTATCTCCAATAAATAATTATACAATTTTAATTTTAATCTAAAATTACCAGTTATTCTTTATTTAACTCAGTCATGATAACCATTTTCAACAAGTTTATAATTTTTACTGATAGAATTAAAATATTGGCTCTGCAGCGAGGTATTACAATATTATATCTGAATATCATGTATGAAGGAAATCTATTCAACCGTTTTGATTGTAACGTAAAATGCCAAATAGGGGTTGCTGATAATAATATTAGGTCCGCTTATTTCAAATTCGGGTCTATATAAAATGTCTAAATCTATCACAATACAAAGGTTGAAAATTTTCTAAATTATATTACTCGTTTTTTATAATGAACCTATACAAATAGTCTATCTAGGGAACTGAATAAAAGCTTCTAACATATCCCATTTTCTTGTAATATCAAATTTTAATAATTATGTATCGAAAATAACATTGATTGATACCTTTATTCTAAAAAACTGATATGCTATAGGAAAAAATTACAAATGTGAAGATAAGAAATTGAATGGTGTGGATAATATGAATAATATAATTTTTAAACTAAAATATTTATTCAAAAATATTTACCCTTACTTTGTTAGGACAGGTTGTGACAAGAAATAGAAGAATGTTTTTAAAAACTGTGGCTGAACGTATCTAGTGTCATTCTGTTTCAGTTTTTTTATTGCACCACGTCTTACTACCCTTTTGGGTTATACATGTATGTACTAGTTACACTAATGGGGTAAGGGATTAGGAAATTATGTTTAGAGAAATTGTAGCCGTATTGGTGTAGGTAGAAACAGTGGAAAACCATTTCGGTTAAACCACTCTCAATACACCCGAACAATATTCTAACCGCGATCTACCCCTCCCTAACAGTTTAATATACTTCGGGAGTATTGCGTTAGACCACGCAGCCACCATAGCGGGTTTGAAATAGTTATATTTTTAGTAATATTATATTATTAATAAGCAGTGTTATCAAACGATTTTAATAATCATTATAAAATGAAGGTGTTTTTATATGCGTATGAAATATGCTATCTTGCATTAAATGAAGAAAACCAATTTTTAGCACTCAAAATCAAAGTGCTTAGGAAGACTTTTGTTCCATAAAGGGATGAGGCTATTTTAGAGTGAAGGAGGTTAAAATTTGATGAGATACATATCCTGTAGGTGACCTGGCGGTCTAGGGGTAGGGTGTCAAGACTTCTGTGTTGGTGGCCGGGGTTCAATCCTCAGTCCCGGCACAGATTTATCTGATTACCAAACCCTTCCTTCATCTCTGACAAGACATCTTGTGAATGTGGGGAATGTCAGACCTCCACTGTGGTTTGGATTCCACGTTAAACTGTAGGTCCTTCATTTCATCTCACAATCACCCTACCATTACACATTAGCGTAAGTGCGTATAACCCGAACGGGTAGTAAGACGCGGTGATAATAATAATAATACATATCCTGTACTCATCACAATACATTGATAAGATAGTAAATTAATTTATAATATATTGAGTAGGACATGCAGCACATATGAAAGAATATAGAACTATGTTCAGGATAGTGACTGGCAAACCCAAAGGGAAAATACCGTACATTGGGAACACCTAGACCAGGTGGGCATAAAACATTGTAATGTACCTGAAAGCGATAAGCTATAATGAGGTGGACTGGATATAACTAGCTGAAGATAGGGATAGGCTTTAATGGGTCTGACTGGATTGAATAACTTCAAGATAGAGTTAGGAGGCATACTTTTTTCAAACTTAACAATGAAATTTCGTGTTAATATGCCATAGAGTGAAAGCTACTATAAAATTTGATTATTTGTAGCCCATTGAAATAATAAAACATTTAAATATAAAACTAGTTATTTATTGTTTTGAAATTTGGCAATAATATATATGTATTATATTTCATGCTATTATAGATTAAAAAGTATTATAATCACACTTTTATATTACTGACCACCAAAGTAATTGATTTTTTTTAATACCAGTAATAGGGCCGTATAAAATATTTTTTATACAAAAGAAACTAGATATAATTAGTCTAGATTTATAGAAGGAAGGCAGTATTTTAGAAATTTTCTTCAATAAAAATAATTTTTAATTGAAACATAGCCACCATTTAAAAAAAAAGAATAATCTAGAAGTTTATTTTCATAGTTCGGTGTATCAATAATGTAAAAATTGGTTTAAAAAAAATCAAATTAAATTCTTTACAGCTAAACTAACAACTTGACATTATTATTGTCTTTCAGATCATTAGTGTATGGCGATTATAAAGATACAAAGTATCTTTTCCTATCTATTGCCACAGTATCTAGAATTATATAGACAAGCCAATCATTTTAAAGTCCAAATAATGAAGCAATTATCCGAATAATTCACTGAAATTTAAAAAGGATTATAAATGATTAGGAAAAAGAGATCAAAAATTATGTATTTTAATATATTTGACTATCTATAAATTATTTAGGAGAAATAAATCAAAATAAATTTCACTAATGTGATTTAATATATTAATTAAAATTAAATGTATAACCCAAACTGATAGTAAGATGTGACGTTTAGAAAAAAAAATTAAAATACAATGTTTTTTTTTACCAAGCCATCACATGGATTTATATTTGTAGAGATTCCTACACATATTGTAATTAACTTAATTAAGTGATTATGATTCCATAATATTAATCCATCATTTACTAGTGATACTTGTATCAAAGTATATCGGGAATATTTTATAAATAACAAATTCCCATAAATCATTGTTAATATGTTAGGACTAGTACTAAAATTTCGACCGCCTAAATACTTAAGCTGTTCCAATTCGAAGGCTACAACATTAATTTTATAAACAATGATTTTCCCATTAGATTAATTACACAGTGTTTACTGCCCTGCGAGCTATTTGTTTTGAAACACAAATAAGGTGTGACGCATTAGCGTTGTATAGAGTATGAGTGTGGTATTAATTGCTTAACTTTATTTTTAAAAAATCAAATAATCACCCATTAGATATAAAATCTAGTTTGTCATAGCCTGATTACTCTATAAAAAGTTTATAGCTATGTATCTCATATTCTTTAGTTTTCATAGCATATTCAGCTAAATTAAACTTTTTTTTGTGCCTGGTAATATTTACCTTTTATTTCAAACTTTCCATATAAGGTATTTAAAAATCTTTGTTGGTTTATCTTTAATTATTTAATTTTGTCTGCAACACCTATTATTTACAATTTTTAAGGAATATTTGCATGATACATTTTCTAATACTTATGGTGTGGCAATGAGGAAGGTTGAATTTTTGAAATAATGTACAATATTCGTGGAAGAAGTGTGAAATCGATTTAATAAATACTTTTACCACAATATTTTGGTTCGCCTACGTGTGATTTAAATCCCCGAATCCATAATTTCACAAGCAAATAAGAATAGACTATATTTGATGATTCATCCCACAATCTCTTTAATGTGGATTAATTGATATACTAAACTAGCTATGATGTTTGTACTTAAAATTTCACAAATATTTATTAATATTATATTTGCTAAGAGTGGTTTTATTAATGAGATTTAAATGATAACCGTTTCTAAAATTCATTAAAAATAATTAATTCAACTGATTTTGTAAATATTTGAGAATAAATTAATCGGTTTTTTTAAATACTATAATAAATAATAATTTTTTTAATAAGTTGTACTTTAACTATTCGGATTCAAATTTTTTCTTGGCAAATTTTACATATCAACTTTAACAAAATCTATTTTACCTCAGTATTTTATTTTCCTTATAAGAGGAGATATTATGCGAACATTATTCACGCACGGAAAATACTTGATTGCTCAAGCAAACTCACAATTGTGTAGCATCAAACGAAAAGTGTTATGAGGTGTAAAGCGGAATTTACAATATCAGGGGTTATAAATTCAGAGAGCCGAGCCCTATTAAAATTGGATACTTCGAGTACTATAATAGTTATAGAGGACATTACTAAAATGATCGGAAAATTTAGTTTTTAGTTTCTAGCAACCCGTCATAAATATAAATTATAGTAGATCGTCAACAAATCGAATCCCAGAGTTTTATGGTTGTCGATGTTTAATGACCCAATGAAACTAAAAAAAAAAATGTGTTCTCGTGATTTCGTCTTTCTGTGTCTGTATGTATTTATATCGGCCTTTAGTTTAAACCATTATAGCAATTGTGCTACAAATTAATATCCATATTTTTTTATAAAATTCCCCTGGAGTAGTTTGAAATTATAAACACAACCTTAAATTTATAGATAACTTACTTAAAAGCAAAATATATAAAAGTAACATTTTCAAAATTGTCTTTAAAAATATTGATTAAAGTTTGGATCTATTTACAATTGTAACACTACGAACAAAATGGCAAATTCATTATTCTCTAAAACAAAATTTATTTAAGAAAACTTAGACTAAGCTAAACTTTAAACTGTTCCAACCTCCGCAACTCTTTTTGAGAAAATAAATTATTTATAACTACAAAGCTTAGGACTCTTAAAAAAATTATTCAGCTAAATTAAACTTTTTTTTGTGCCTGGTAATATTTACCTTTTATTTCAAACTTTCCATATAAGGTATTTAAAAATCTTTGTTGGTTTATCTTTAATTATTTAATTTTGTCTGCAACACCTATTATTTACAATTTTTAAGGAATATTTGCATGATACATTTTCTAATACTTATGGTGTGGCAATGAGGAAGGTTGAATTTTTGAAATAATGTACAATATTCGTGGAAGAAGTGTGAAATCGATTTAATAAATACTTTTACCACAATATTTTGGTTCGCCTACGTGTGATTTAAATCCCCGAATCCATAATTTCACAAGCAAATAAGAATAGACTATATTTGATGATTCATCCCACAATCTCTTTAATGTGGATTAATTGATATACTAAACTAGCTATGATGTTTGTACTTAAAATTTCACAAATATTTATTAATATTATATTTGCTAAGAGTGGTTTTATTAATGAGATTTAAATGATAACCGTTTCTAAAATTCATTAAAAATAATTAATTCAACTGATTTTGTAAATATTTGAGAATAAATTAATCGGTTTTTTTAAATACTATAATAAATAATAATTTTTTTAATAAGTTGTACTTTAACTATTCGGATTCAAATTTTTTCTTGGCAAATTTTACATATCAACTTTAACAAAATCTATTTTACCTCAGTATTTTATTTTCCTTATAAGAGGAGATATTATGCGAACATTATTCACGCACGGAAAATACTTGATTGCTCAAGCAAACTCACAATTGTGTAGCATCAAACGAAAAGTGTTATGAGGTGTAAAGCGGAATTTACAATATCAGGGGTTATAAATTCAGAGAGCCGAGCCCTATTAAAATTGGATACTTCGAGTACTATAATAGTTATAGAGGACATTACTAAAATGATCGGAAAATTTAGTTTTTAGTTTCTAGCAACCCGTCATAAATATAAATTATAGTAGATCGTCAACAAATCGAATCCCAGAGTTTTATGGTTGTCGATGTTTAATGACCCAATGAAACTAAAAAAAAAAATGTGTTCTCGTGATTTCGTCTTTCTGTGTCTGTATGTATTTATATCGGCCTTTAGTTTAAACCATTATAGCAATTGTGCTACAAATTAATATCCATATTTTTTTATAAAATTCCCCTGGAGTAGTTTGAAATTATAAACACAACCTTAAATTTATAGATAACTTACTTAAAAGCAAAATATATAAAAGTAACATTTTCAAAATTGTCTTTAAAAATATTGATTAAAGTTTGGATCTATTTACAATTGTAACACTACGAACAAAATGGCAAATTCATTATTCTCTAAAACAAAATTTATTTAAGAAAACTTAGACTAAGCTAAACTTTAAACTGTTCCAACCTCCGCAACTCTTTTTGAGAAAATAAATTATTTATAACTACAAAGCTTAGGACTCTTAAAAAAACATCATTTGTCCAAAATCATATTTTTTTAAATTAATATTTACCGAGTTAAATGCGAATATTATTTAATAGAACCTTGGTAAATGGGGAGTTGAGAATACACAGAATATTTATGTTTTATATGAGTGTATAATATTTAGTGTATACACTTTGGTGAAATGCAGATTGTTTATTTCCCCAATACGTTTCTATAATATATTTATATATATATGTATATATAATGTATGCAAAAGAATGATCAAGTCTGTGTTGTACACCAAGTAATTTATCATTATAAGAAACAATTTAATATATTTTTATACTTTCAGATTTTATAAATACAAATTCATTTGGTAACAATATCTCTCTTAGTCTAGTATCAAATATAAAGTTTGCCATTATATTATAATGATGTTAGGCAAGATAATTTTATACTAACATTTTTGAAATGGTTGGATTGGATTGCCTTAAAGTTCTTGTGTCTTTGAAAAATATATTTTAAAATCAATTTTAGATTATTAATATTTCACTAACATTGAAGAACCAATTTTGTTTCATTTGATTAGAAGTAATATTTTAACAACACAGAATATTTCTAAAAATGTTAATGTTTATTTGGTAAGGAGTAATAATAATTGATAGTAAATTTATATATATTATAGTTTATTATTTTTTATTCCCTTCACTGAAACATGTTGATAACCAAATATTTCTTAAAATGTCAAAATTGAAATGTGGGTCAAATAACTAGTAAAACATAAAAAATAATTTTGTTAAGTAATTGTGTACATAAATGTACTTGGAGGAATTTTTTTTAGCCTATTTAATAGGGGTGTGCGAAGTCATTTCTTCAATTCGAAGCGAATGCAAATCGAATTTATGAAATAATTTCGAAGCTGAATCCAGTATAGATTATTTTCTTTTGGTTGTTTTAGTCTTTAAAAATATTATATTGAGGTTGTTTGAACAAATTAATGAACTAAAATTGCTTGGAAAAAGTTTTATCGCGACATTGTTTGTCATATTTCATATTATTCTGACAAATCAAGTGACTATCACAGCATGCGATTCAATTTATTCTATTTTTTAAATATAAATATTAATTTTTAGTGACGTACAAAGCAACGCTGAATGGGTATTATTGAACAAAATAGATTATTTTAGCTGTCGATATCTTTACTGTCAATGCTTAGAATCCAGATTTTGTATCGGAATGAAGTCGAGGCAGATGTTTGTTTCGAAGACAGTTGACGTTTTAAAGCTTCGCACAGTCTTAGTATTTAATAAAGAAACGATAACATATAGCCAAACATTAATATTCGATTCAATTTTAACAATTTAAACAACTTTGGTCACGAGGAATAAACTCTTAAACTCATCTTATATAGTTCGATGTTGACTATATTGTTGAGGTTATAGTTCTGGTTTGATGTATTGAAGGATTCTCTTTTATCTTTAACTCACCCAACTATTGTGCTAATGAAGATACACCTCTTCTGAATCATGTTTTCCTAATAACACTTTATTAAAATAAATCTCCTAGTAGCCCTGCCAGTTAGTATAGTCTTCAAATATAAAATTATAAAATTTCCTCAAATTTAAACAAATTAGAAAGGTACGAAAATTAAAAGGAAAGGAAATGTTACCTCATTTTCTTACTAAAGGAGTGCAAAACTAGTTACATAAAATTCATTTCGGTACATCCGAACAAATATTGAGCCCTGTCCTACTCAAAACTAGAAATCCTGTAAATAACGAAAGGGACACCCTACACTATATAATCACAGATATGTATATGGTAATTTTTTATTATTATCACCGCGTTTTAATACCCATTCAGTCTTTTTTTATACATGCCAATTTACTAATGTTTCGGGGATATTAAAGGTGTAATTTAGAAAGATCAGGCCGTATTAGCATTAATAGAAAGTAGAAATATATTTAATAAAAAACCCTTTCACTGAACCCGACCCGTATTTGAAACATGCGATCCAGTCAATAGTGAAAGACGGGCAACAAATTTATAGCATATTTTAACATTTATAATCTCTAAAACTAGCTGTTTATTATTATTATAGTTACTACCCGTATATGTGTGTACGATATTAGACTAAGTTTGGTCAGATACACACATGACAATGAGGTCAGTGTTCAAGACCCAATAAGGTAACTTAATATTTTTCTTCATAATAGTTTTCCACTCTTCCTCAATTCTAATTTCAGAAAAGTTCCTTTAATATTTTCTATTCCTCATCGTCCAACACACTGGTTTAAATATTTTGATAGGTTGAACAGGGAGTAAGCTAGATTTAAAACCTACTAATTAATAGCAATCCTCTTCGGTGGCCGCGTGGTCTAACGCGCTACTCTGGCAGTAGACTAGATCGCCAGTGACGGGGAGATTGAAGTTTGAATCTCGGTCGGCTGTACTTAGGCTGATTTTATCAATATGGTTTTACACTCTCATTCCTTGAAAATGCCAGTGTACTTTTCTTTATAAATATAACCTTTATCATCCTTAAACTCATTAATTTAATTAACACATAAACCTATAAACTGAACGGGTAGTAAGACGCGGTACAAAAAAAATATTAAAATACTATAAATATATGCAAACTCTTATTTAATACTTTGAAATAGAAAAACATTTTTTTTAAATTATAAATATAGTGGAACTCGGATCGGATGTCATCCGGATTAGCAAGAAATCGTACGCTCCACGTATTATAAGAAATATACACTAAAACAATATATATATTTAGACATATGTAAATACAATAAACAATCTATCATCACAATACTAAAATATTAAACATTTGAGACTGTGAAGCAATAAATACAGGACTGTAACACTGACTGCTGTATAATTTTATTTCAGCCAAGTACAGTATAGTACAGTAATCACTCTGCAACCACAGTATCGTATTTAATTAATGTATTAGAAAGGAGTATTTTTAATAATAAGTTGATCAATTATTCGTATGTTTGAAAAAAAAAATTAATTAGTAAGAAATTTGTGTCTGGATAAACAAGAAATTCAGTTCAATGAGGTACGAATAAATGAGGTTTTTATTTAACTAATTTAATATGTATTTCACAAAACTAAATATTGNTTTTAATAATAAGTTAATCAATTATTCGTATGTTTGAAAAAAAAAATTAGTACGAAATTTGTGTCTGGATAAACAAGAAATTCAGTTCAATGAGATACGAATAAATGAGGTTTTTATTTAACTAATTTAATATGTATTACTCAAAACTAAATATTATGATACTAATTTATTGAAAGGAATATGACATAAATTAATGTAATCGGAGATAAGAGGCACGAGCGGGCCATCAAACAAATATTGACGCAATAAAATAAAAAATTATGTCTTACCCTGAGAGTGACACAGAAACCAACGCCGGCAGGAAAATCAAGACATGCAGAAAGATCACCACGCCCAGTGGGGTGACACAGCTTGTAGTGGTGACGTACTTTTGAGCCATCGTCATTAGGACGTCACACGCGTCCTCCATCCACAAAAAAAACAAACAAGATCCGTCACATTACTGTCACAGGACGTTTGAACGAACACGACGACAAAAGAACCACACACGTAGAAAAATTACGAAACCGAACACGTCACCTATGTTGTTATTAATTTATGTATAAAAAACCCATAAAGATCACATCTGACACCCTATTATGGATGTAACTTTAGAGATAAACTTGGACACAACCATTAATCATGAATGTTTCACCCACGTATGAACGGAACACCATACATTACAATAATCTGCCATTGTTGACTTTAATATGTGTACTTGGAGAATAATTTTTCATTTGACATAAGTTTAAATTTGCCAGGGATTCAGCATATTAGTAGAATTATATTTATTAAATATGTTTAGATAATCATGGATTTAAAATAACACTAATTCACAACCATCACAATTTTAAATATTTAAAAATGTATACAAAGTTTGGTGATTAACTAATACCAAAGTTTTCAAATATAAACTGAATTTAGATTTAATTTATTAATTAATACATTGATATCTATTAACATTTGTGGCACTTATAAATTAGTTTGTATTACATTGATAACACTTTTTAATAAAACACAAAGATACAACATTTATATGTGATTCAAGATAAGTTAGTTTAATATTTACTTTCACGTTGAATAAAAAAAGAGAATAACGTTGATATATATTTGTTTTATCACTGAAACGGTTAAAAGAGCCTGTAATGATTTGTTGATCTTGACATTTCTTATTTCACCTTTCATTCGTATTGTCAGGATATGTTTAGTGTTCACGAAAAGTAGATAGACAGAATGAAGAATAAAAGTTGGGTTATAAAAAAAATAGTAGAAATAACTTTTCTTTTTTATTAAGTTTTCAAGTAAAGATTCTTGCAGGGAATGACCGATTGTCTAAACTTTTCACCGGCGACGGGCATTGTTTTTAACCCGTTGATCGAGAAAGAAGTCCCCCCAAAAAAAATCTGGGAAGAGAGAGGGTGTCCGACGCGGAACACGAGGAAAGACTGGCGCCACCGTCCTGACGCACAAGTTGCCAGCGACGCCCGCACTCAGCGCTACGGTGGAAGACCCTGGCTACAGAGAGGCGTCGCTTGTACAACTCCCCCTCAACCTCCCATTGCGCACAATCCCTCTAAATCTCTTGTGCGTTGTATAAGAGGAACTACCTCAAAACGACGCCAAAATTTGTCTCTGTATGTTATTGATTTTTTTTTAAATCCAATTTTGCTCATTTATTTGGAAAAAAATTAGTATCATTGATGGGTATATACTATTTTATGTTAAATGTGTTGTACTATCTTATATATAATCTCGATTAGATCAAATTCATCATTATCATTTATCCCAAAAAATATTTAAACGTTCATCAACCCCTCTAGGCTATTAATATTTAATTTTAGACGATTTATAATAGAGTATGCATTTTAGAATTGGTTTAATTTGTTGTGGCCAAAATCGATTGTATTTTATTATTTTATTGGAATTATTGTATAGGTATATGTAATATCTTCCCAAAGTATTGGTTCCGGATCATAAAACTGTCAGTATGAATCCATTAAGTTTGATCAAATAGCTTATATAGATGCAAATGCTCTTCTAATGAAATTTGAACTGAACTTTGATGGAGTATGTATGAGAAATATTTATATTGAGAAAATATTAATTTTAATTACCTACGTATAGTGAGAGTTGTAAACCGTTTTGTAAAATACAAGAGTTATAATTTCGGTTCTATTTTAAGCCAAGACTTCCCTTTCGGTATAAAATTTGACCACATCAATTCATTACCTTTTCAGTTTCTTGATCTATGTGGGTTAACTGATATTAAATATTATATTTTAAAGTTAAATGTTGTCTCTATGATTTTTTTAAATAAAAAATCATTAATTTTATTAATAAAACTAGAAATTACTGAGCATAAAATGCAAGATTTAGGCTGGATATGTACAAAAAATGCACTTGTATTGGTGGAATAAGGGATCATTAGACCTCAGTTATGAAACATAGGCGGATACCACAATAATTACACCCAAACTAGTTGAGAAAATATTAATTTTAATTACCTACGTATAGTGAGAGTTGTAAACCGTTTTGTAAAATACAAGAGTTATAATTTCGGTTGTATTTTAAGCCAAGACTTCCCTTTCGGTATAAAATTTGACCACATCAATTCATTACCTTTTCAGTTTCTTGATCTATGTGGATTAACTGATATTAAATATTATATTTTAAAATAAAATGTTGTCTCTATGATTTTTTTTAATAAAAAATCAGTAATTTTATTAATAAAACTTGAAATTACTGAGCTAAAATGCAAGATTTAGGCTGGATATGTACTTGTATTGGTGGAATAAGGGATCATTAGACCTCAGTTATGAAACATAGGTGGATACCACAATAATTACACCCAAACTAGACCTTGACATTGTCCAATTTGCCACATTAATTTCAATAATGTAAGCTTAATGTATCATACCACGATACTGTTATTCTAGTAATGAAATCTAAAAGTGATTTTCATTGGGATATACATCGTGTCAATTTTGTTTGTAAGGTTAAACGATATATGGATATAAAAATTAATAAAACAAACCATTTGATATCATTTCATAATAAGTTATTTTATCTTTTTCTGCCCTTTAGTAAAATATCTTTAATTTTAGAGTTAGTTAGTTATTTAATTAAAATTCTGGGAGAAAATTATAAAAACCTACAAATTTAAATTTTATCACTATTGATAAAAAGAAATGTAAGCTCTATGGACATAAGGCGACAACCACGTTTTTGATTTTAAGAAGTCAAGAAACGTCTAAATCTATCAATACCACGAATTTAATTATTTTGACGATCACAGTAATTATATTTACAAGGGGCACACATAAAAATAAAGATACATTATTTACCTATTTCTTCTAAACTTAATACCCGCCTCGGTGGCGTAGTTGGCTAATGCGCTTGTCGTGTCGAGCTCTACTGCTGAGGACGGGGAGATCGAGGTTCGAATCTCGGCCAGATGAACTGGGGGTGGTTTTTCCTAAATGTTTTTCCACTCTCCCTCCACGCAAATGCGGGTTCAATTCCTCTAATTCAACCTTCNCCCGAATGGGTAGTATGACACGATGCTAAATATTATTATTATTCTAAACTTAATGAGTTTCCTTAGTCTATTTTGGTTCTTGTTTTTACGATATTAGAAAAGGATTACGACATGGGAACACACTAAAATAGTACCAACGTTTCTCAAACCCTTTTTCTTTTAATAAAATACATTTGGATAAGTATATTAATGCTTACATATAATGCTGCCTTCGACAAAACTGTGCCACATTGAACGTCAACTTGTGATTGTAAAAACATTAATCACACGCCACCTACTTGCATGGGATCCTCCACTAACACCCAATTTTTTTTTTCTTAAACCTCTTTCATTCTTTCTTTCACTTGCGGACTTTACAAATAACCATAAGGATTTCAACATTTTGAAAAATTAAGAAGGGAAGTATAAATCATAATGGGTCTAACATGTCAAGACAAAACTCTTTTTTTTAATAATAAAAATGCAAATTAAGGTTTAACCTATAAAATGTTCTGAATATATTTTCCACCCCACTGTCATACCCCAATCATTTTGCAATGTCTTAAGACTACATACCTTTGAGTAGCGGATTACATTTCCCCATTACTGTGAAAATTCTTTCTTTCTTAGACATGTAACATCAGGGCTCGACCTTCCTCTTTTTTTATTGTACTTATTTGAGCTTCGTTTGACATTATTAAAACATGAGATTGTTTGTTTGCTTGTTACTAATTTGATCTCAAGAATGCTAGCAGTAATAATACTAATAATAATAATAATAGTTACCATGAAACTAGATAACATATTATATATTTTACTTTACAAAAATTATATTATCTTTCTAATATTTCACATAAATAAGCTGAAATAAATAATCAATACTTGGGATTGTTTTCTTGAAAATCTATAGTTTATAATTCTTTTTTTGTTAGTAACAAATGGAAGACATGAATTCTAATCTATTCATATGTTCCACAAAAAACTCTAGATTTTACTTTTCCCAACACGTATATGTTATTTGTTATTCTTTTGCATGTAAGGCTTTCCTCAAATAGTGCTAAGATGGATTAATATTTGATTATAATTTTCTAAACATTATTTATTTAATATTTGTATATGACATGTAATATAAGTTACTGAATTAATTATGTCATAATTTTATAACTTAATTGATTGAGAAAATCTTGATGTTCCTCCTTTTAAAACCTATTTTGAAATTATTAGTCTCTCAATTGAAGATAATTGAAAATAAGTTAAATATTAATACTAATGAAATAATAGGATGATATTTTAATATTTATAAATATATATTAAGATACTATCATTTTAGGAAATTGCATTAGGCCTAAACTAAAGTAAATAATGTTAAAATAATTAATTAATCCAAGAAAAATATAATATAATATATTAGAAACTATCTAAGGAATGATAGCTTAAATTTTAACTGCCAAAATTAGATTTAGAAAATAGCCCATAAAATAATGGGTGAACATTAACCTGATTTCAAGAGTCATACAACACTGTTTTTCCCGTGTTTTTTTTCTAAAAAGATTTCGTAAGAC